>JAJIBD010008535.1:0-63089 GCA_021461705.1 Cryptotis parvus | reverse complement strand
TCTTCAGACCTAAACATGACTCTAAGGCAAGTTAACATGGAATTTTCATCTTGGTTTTATTTTCCCCATTGGGTCACACTCAGCAGTACTCAGGGCTCACTCTTGGCTTTGCCCTCAAGGATCAATCATTCCTGGTGGTGCTCAGGGGGACTATATGGGGTGTGGGGTTGGCCGTGTGCAAACGCGAACACGTTACTAACTGTACTATCACTCCCGCTCAAATGGAATCAGCATCTTTATATCATAGTGAATGACCATCTTTTGCCATTTGCTTTATTTTCTCTAATAATGGTAGTGATATTTTGATAAACACATATTTGGGTTTAATTAAGTGGAAGAATGCCTCCTTCAGCTACCACTCTAGAGTAGGTCAAGTTTTTGTTTGGGAATGTTCAGTCCCTGGACCAATGCTTCTGAGAAAGGGGAGGGTTCCCTAGCTAGGCTTGCTCAGGGAGTCTCCCTTTGCTTAATCCTCTCTGCAAGTCCTGGCACTGTTATCTGCGTAACTTATTGACCCATAAAATTAAAAATCTGGGAACTAGAGACATAGTGCAGCTGGCAGGAATTTGTCTTGCACATGGTCAACCCATGTTCAATCCCCTGTTCGCCACAAGGTACCATGAACCCTGCTAAAAGGGACTCAGAACAAAAGGGCAAAGCTCTAGGTACTGCCTAGTATGATCGCAAAACAAACAAAAATATCTGGTCATTATTGTGTGCCTAATATCTTGACTTCACTACTAAAAGAATGAAAGGTCACAACAGATACAACAGTTCATAATCAATTCGATTTAGAAATGAGCATTTAATCTGAAATGAATGGAGGACCATTAAATACTGCTATGTAAAAATAATAGGATAAATATAATGGATGGGCATCACTATTTTCTGGAGTCGAGAAAATTCTGAGAGAAATTAATTTGGAGAACACCACACACACACACACACACACACACACACCAACACAAATACATAGTTGTGTGTGAGGACTCCTACGCATGCATGCATTTTATGCAATTAAAATGGAAGAGCGAAATATAATGTTAACAGTTTCTCTCCTTTGTTGGGTGTAGAAATAAAAGAAGCCATATTTTGAGGAACCATTGATTTATCCCATCTGGTACTCTAAAGTGGTAAAGGTAGCCCCTGATCTCTGAGACCAAGAACCAGCTCTGCAGGATGCTGTACATTTGGTGACCTCCTTTCTCCTTAACTGAGATGCCACAAAATGAGTGTCTATGAAGAATTAGAGATTTTAGATTCAGAGATCTATTCACTTCCCTCAAGTGAAAAGAGGATTATAGTAAGAGTTTTTATTTGATATGCTAATTACCTTAAGGATTTTATTTTAAGCAGTATGTGTTGTCTTCTCCTTGGCCCCATATACTTGATCACTTGATCACTTGAATTCCGTTATTCATCGATTTGCTCGAGAGGGCACCAGTAACATTTCCATTGGACCTATCAAATGCCAATGTAGCCCAATGGCATCTGGTTGATTCAGGAATATGAAGAGCTTCAAACCATTCCTTCAGGGTCTTGACAAGGAAGTCTGACCATCTTGTAGGTGGGTGGCCACGTGATCTTTTGCCATCTCGTGGGATCCAGTATACACACATGCTATTTGTGTATACCAAAGTTATTAAAGATGAACATCCTAAACTGAGATGTTTGGCTCCAGAAAAGATCTGGCAATGCGCTTTGAATTTTGATTGTGTTAACATTAGGATACCTACCACATGGGCAGTCATGGAATTATACAACTTTTTTTCTGAAATCCTTATCAAGAACAAAGACGGGATTTACCCCACCTCTCCAACCTGATATCTATATTACAGTCTTAGGGGGCATTACTTTTCTAAGAAAACCCAAAGCATAAAGGAATCAAAAGATTCCCACACACTAACTGGGTAACTGGTGTCCACAGTATTAGAAGTGAATTCTACATGTGCTAGGCTGAACTGACTTGAGACCTCACAGTTTAGCTCTTCTTTTACAGATGACAAAGTAGTAGAGACCCTCTGAAATAGGAGTAACTTATTCAGTGTTGTCACATCACCCGTCCATGGTTTTTTTCTGAAGCACCATAGCCATGAATGACTATAGGAATATTACCCCTAATATTCCTATTGTGCCTGTAACACCCCTGCTCATACACAAATGGCAAGTGCATGGGTAGATGGTGCTATGAAAAGCAAACAAAAACAGTAACTTGGGGTCATAATGCATCTGTCTCTCCCACCTCTCCAGCCACTAGAGGTATATGCATTCTTGTGTCTCCTCCTCTGTAAGTTCTTGTACTTAATTAGCCATCAAAGATGGAATGAACTTTTTGCTACTTGCAAAGAACTGGATTTGGCAAAGCAGGAAGTAGGAAAAAAAAATGGCATATTGAAGAGTAGAATGACACTGAGGAAAAGAAGTCGTCTCTAGAACTAAGGTTGTTCAGGGTGAAATGCATTAGACTCAGTCCATTTCAGGAACCCAGAAAACAATATATATGACTAGCAAAAAGCAAGTTGACAGTAGCTTGAAATACAAATGCTTGGTTAAAATTAAGGTTCATTTATATCACAAAAATTAAAACAAATATTTTCATTACACATTAAAAATAGGCTGATAATACCAGCCAAATGAAGGCTCAGTAAATTGCAAGTTGTGTATCAGGTTCTGGTCATCTTATGCTCATGGACAGCAGGAGGGCCTGGAAAATGTCTATATGTAGCAGCTATTCAATGGGCACTTGTGAACTGAATGTCATAGGTATGGAATGCCTGCCCTAGAACCTGAGCCCTCAGAGCTTGTGCTGAATTTGAACTTAGAACCTAGAACTTTAGAAACCTAAAAAAAAAAAAAACTTTCTAAAAACTTAGAAACCTAAACCTAAAACCACAGTTAAACTCACAAGTGGACCTGAGATGCAGTATTTGCTTGATCCAGAGATTTGGGCCTTTTCATTATGGCTGGTGTTGGGAAAAAGAATTTGACTGGTGATCCTTTTTAAAATGTCTTATTTTTTTTTCCTTAGGGGGAGATCCTTGCACCCACAAGCTCAGGGAGTACAAGGCCACTCCCAGGGATAACCAGCCAATCACACTGGTTGTTTCAGTGCTAAGGCCCAAGTATGCAGAACTGCTAAGGTCCCCGCGGTGCTTGGGATAACCGGGGCCACTCCAGGAATCTCTAGGGTTACACTGCGGGTGCTTGCATGGACCATGAGGGGCTAGATCTGAACTTGGGTTCCTGCACATGCAAAACATGTGTCCCTGACCATTAAGATATCTCCCCAGGTCCTTGAGAAATGAGTCCTAATGTGATTTTATCATCAACAATAAAAGAACAATAGTCTTTCAGCACTGGGTAATGCTAATATTCTGGAAAATGTTAAAATCATTCCTGAAAATATACCTGAGATTGTGGATAACTTCTAATATCACCTGAAAAGGCACTAGTCTTTATCCAAATTTTGATATTTTATTTAGCATAAATTGTTTGCATTAATTTTGTTTTAATCAAATGCCTTAAAATAATAGTGATTTTGGGATCCTGGGATGTTGCTCAGCAGTAGAACAAAGTCCTATCCTGGATGGAGAGATACTAGGTTCTATCCCTGGCACTAATTAAAATTATTGATTTTGATTCAAGTTTTTTGCTCCTTCTGTCCTGTAAATTTTGGACCTGACTGTAGAACCTTATTCATACAAATCCTAGTCTTACAAACAATTTAATTGTTGCTTCCTGTTAGCTTTGCTGCAACTCTTTCTACATATCAAACTGATTTTCCTGGGAGGCTGGGGAGATTATATAGTGGGTAGAGTGCTTGCTTACATGTGTTGGGTCATGGTTGATCCCGATCAACATACAAGGGTCCGAGCTCTGTCAGAAGTGATCCCTGAGCACAGAACCTAGAAGTAAGCTCTGAGCACTGCCAGTTGTATCCTAAAAGTCAATAAAATAAAACAAAACTGATTTTCCTGAGCAAAATCCAGAGACTAAGGAGGAAATGAAGAGGCCCAGAAATGGGTCCTGAGTAGTTGGGACAACTTACACCTAAAACCATGCAATTATATTTCAACTACATTCAACTGGCTCCTAAAAGTAAATTTATGACCATGGTTTATTATAATGCATGAAATCACTTTGCTTTTGCCATTTATTTGCCTTTTCATATTGCATTTTCTCAAAGCAACACACAGTAACCTTCTTGCTCAGCAGGACTGTTTATTAACATTTCACCAACCCCTATGAGTGGGCGACACAAAAAGCATGGTGGGTCTGAAATAAAAACTCACCAATTGTTTCGGAGAAAAGCAATCTTAAAAAAAACTGAAATTTCTGGCCTGGAGATATTGCAGAGGATAGTTCATGTGCCTTGCATGCAACTGACCTGGATTTGGTCTCAGGCACCTTATATAGTAACTGGCGCCATGCCAGGATTGATTCCTGAGCACAGAGCCAGGGAGTAAGCCCTGAGAGCTACTTGGTATGGCCCCAAAACCAACCCAAATCAAAACAAAACAAAAATTTAGATTGTGACTGAAAGATCTGGGATTAGAATATGAGAGTATTTAGAATTTGTGATTCAGAACTAGTTTTAAATCTTCTTATAATAGAGTTAAGTGGAATTTGTTATGGGCAGAAATAATTACTTCTTTTTATGAGGTTTTAAACAACTATAATTGCACAGGGTAATTTCATTGTGCTTTTAAAGCAAATTATAAAACAATTATACGCACATAGTTTATAAAGTTAGAAAATATTACCATGGAGAAGAAAGTAAAATTCATCCATAATCTTACCACCTAAAGAGAAACATTGTTATAATTTTAATATATTTTCTGTCAGACTTATTTCTGTATTTGATTTTCTTTATTTTCAGATGTGTATCCTTTTTATTAAAATCTAGATATTTTCCTAATGTCTTTTAAATTATTAACACTTGCCATTTATAATAACTGCATACTATTCCATCATATATATAAAAGAGACTTATTTTGATGGAAATTGCAGTTTTTTTCAATTAATACCATATAACATTTTTAATTATTACCATATAATAATTTTATTAATTGGGTACTAACCTATAAATATATCTTGATTTCTGTCCCTTAGATTAGGCTAGATTTCTACATAGAATTAATTTTGGATAGTATATACATTTTGGGTTCATTTTAATTTTTTTTGAGGAATGATAAATATCATTTCATACTTTATTTATTTATTTATTTATTTATTTATTTATTTATTTAGGTATTCTCTGTTGGTCTTGTTGCTGATATGGTGTTATAAGAAATACCATAGCCATAATAATTGAGAACATGTAACCATGAACATTCTAATTGTATTACAGTTATAAATGTTTCTGATGAAACCAAATGTCAAATTTCTTTTGAATAGGATTCACTTGGGTTATTAAAATGTATCTGTTTTGTATCTGTTTTTTTATAATGCCTTTGTTTCTTTATATTATTCTCACAAGAAATAAGATATTTTGCTCGTGATATACAACCTCCTTTATATTTCAATCCCACTCACATTCCAGGGTCAAAATTGGGGTTGAATTCTTGTCAGACTGTCTTTGAAAATAATGACCATATATCTTTTCTTCTCAACTTATGTTATTATTTTTAAGTGACCATGAAAACAAAGTACTTTATTTATTTTATTTTATTTTTGGCTGTAGTGGATACTTGCACAGGGTTCCCCAAATCCTGTTAGTCCCACAGGCTCATCTGGGTGCTTCCTCATATACAATCCCAGACAGGACTCTGTAAGTCAGAGAGTGGTCAGATTCTGTAGTCCCTAAGGACAGAGTTTCTCAAGAACCATCCAGTGGTTGGTTAGTTCAATGCAGTTGATTAGCATTACATGTATCTTTGGAACCACCAGTTATTGATTCCATTAACTTCTTACCTCCCACAGTCCTAAAAGCAATCAAGGTTAATCTTTTTTTTTTTTTGGGGGATGTGGGTGGTGAAGTTTTGTCCCAATAAATGCTCAGGTAGTCTGGGGCTCATCCAGCAATCTTGCCCAACTAGGGCATCATTCTGCACAAGGGTCAGATGTTATGTTGGCTAAAACTCACGTAGTCTTAGGGCCAGAATACTGCTACATCAGGCAGGACTCTTGCCTTATAGGCGGCCAACCCGGATTTGATCTCCAGCATCTCATTTAGTGCCTTGAGTGAGTATTTCCAGGAGTGATCCCTGAACACAGAGTCAGGACAAAGCCCTGAGCACCACCAGTTCTGACTCAAAGGAAAACAGCAAAAAACTCTTTTAATCATGTTGATGAAGGCGTGTAGAAGAAGCAGACCAGCTGCCTAGATAGCAGATGTATAAATGTGCTTCCCTCTCACCTCTCACCTGAGTCTTTTCTAGCTCTTAGGAATGAGACCGTCTCTCAGTCACCCACCTCATAAGCTTCCTGATCTCTTTGATTTTGGGCCACCAGAAATCCTCTGCTTTGTTTTCTTTTTTGGATGGATTGTTGTTGAGGTAAGTTTTAAAATAGTGTTCATATGTTGATTCCTTTATCTAGAGTTGTTAAAACATCCCATGGGAGACTCCTCTTCAGTAATCTAATAGCTGCACCTCCTGCCCAAGTGCTTCAAATAACAACACCCTGGAAACTGAAAGAGGCCCATCCTCTCTACCCTCAGAATGCTCCCTCCTTTCTACACTCACCTGCTCAGCCCATAGATCTCACAGATGTGTTACCTGTAACAGAAACTGGCATTTTGGATTTTCACACCTCTCAGGGGACCAGCAGGTGCACTCAGTAAAACTCTACCAAGGGCCCTGAAACTTGGTTATTGATCTTTCTTTTTGCTGTGGATTCCACAGCCATTTTGTGAGTGCTGTTATAGACTAGATGATTTGGTGAGACCAATGGAGGGTCCCGAACTTATTTTACCTACGGCCTCCTGTCCTTTTGGTTTTGGGTCCACACTTGGAAGTGCTCAGGACTTACTCATGTTTCTGTGCTCAGGGATCACTTCTGGAGTGTTTGGGGAGCCATATGTGGTTCCAGGGATCAAGCCAGTTATGGTTTGCAACAAGACAAGCACCTTATCCCTTGTAATACATCTCCAGCCCCAAACCTACTTACCCCTTTTTAAGAAAAAAAGGGTCCATTCCACTGCCCTAAAAATCTACCTTCTTTAAGTGTATGAACATAATACATTCCCCCACTTATCCCCAAGACTACAACTGTCGCTATTGAACATTCAAATCCCCCTGGGGAGTAATGTCACCCACTTTAAGAAGCATTGGTCTAGACAAAAGAAAGTTCACTAAAATTAGGAAATGGGGTTCCTGTCCTCAAGAAAATCCTACAAAGAGCCATGAACATGTCCTCAAATCATTCAGGAAGATGTAAAACTGTACTCATAAAACATATTCAGTATTGTGAAGCAATGTCACCTCTAGACTGAAAATCTAGATATGATGTAAAAAACTGCCATCAGGTAAAATAGCTAGAATCTCAACTTTATCACTGTAGAGGTTAACCAATAAGACTAATATTATCTACTCTATAGGTTGGTAGGTGGCTGTCTCCCTGCTTCTACTCAGTCTATCCCCATACATCCCTCATTTCAACTAGGCCAACCATTCCATTCCTTGTTGTTTTCTGTCCCTAGTCTACTCCTCTGGGTATCCTTGATGTCCTGTAGTTACATGTACCACCTTTTCTCATACTCTTTCAATCTTCTTTCAATTGAGTTTTTTGGGAACAGAAGTCATAACTAGCACAGTGTCTAGCACATAATCAGCTCTTAATACTGTAGAGTAAAAGAAGAAATAAAAATGCTAAGTGATCCTTATGTTACAAACAGTGGTTGTATTTCAACAGCCTGTTCTTCCCAGTGCTCCCAACTTTGTATGTTTACTCTTTATTTATGTCCAGTCCCCATAATTTACAGAAAAAATTATCTCCATGTCTTTTGGTCCTAAGAGAAATAACTCAAAGCTGTTATTCACAAAGAAAGTCTTTTCTTTCTCTGATTACATGGCTCTAAATTATCATCCCTAAGCACAGATAATTTTGTGAATGGAAGTCTTGAATGACCAAGTCAAGAAAGTCCTAAAATGTCAATGCTTCTTCTTACTTGCCCTAACATAATCAGACAAACAAGTCAAAATAATGGTTTTAAAGCCAAGAGTAGGGGTGGTTTTAAAGCCAATAGTAGCGTGGTTCCATGGACCCAGATTCAATTTTTTTTACCACATGGTGCCTTAAGCATTGCTAAGTGTAGGCCTCCAGCATCATCAGGATGTCCTGGTATTTCCCATATTTCCCATACTATAAGGCCATAGCAGCATCATATTGTAGCACTGACCCACTGGCCCAGCAGACCAAAATTTGTTAGTGTACCCCTTCTCAGACCTCTTGAGAACTATTTGAGAGCTCTCCCTCAAAAGATAGCAGGTAACTCAAGATAAGGTTGTAGGGAATCGAACTTCAATTGGGGCCTAGGATTCTACAGAGACTCTTGTCTAATTTTTTGTTTCTCTCAACCTTCTGTAAAATCACTGTGCATCTCTCTTCTCATAGATCCTTCACTCGTACCCCAGATCTTACACCTAGTCAGTCAAGTCTCCTGGAAACCATTTATCTACTTTGATGGCTATTTTCTAAAAAAGGCCTTGGTTAGAATATCAAATGACAAAGCCAAATCTGGTTCCAGTTCAACATTGGTTGACCCCACAACCTGTGAAGCTTTTGTGTGGGGAAACAGAGGTAAATTCAAATATGAATAGAAACACAACTGACCTCTACTTTTTACTGATCAGTCAGTTATCTGAGAGTCTTTGCTTAATTATATCCCAATCCTGGACCATGCCACCATACCATAATCTGCCACAGCTATAGGATAAATTGGAGTAACAAAATAGACCTTAACCTACTGCATCTGTAAGAAAAATTAAGTAATCTAGAATAGGATATTCACTTGATCACTTGACATCTCGTTATTCATCGATTTGAGCGGGCGCCAGTAATATTTCCATTGGACCTTTTCACGTGCCAGTGTAGCCCAATGGCATCTGATTGCTTCAGGAATACAAAGAGCCTCAAACCGTTCATTCAGGGTCTTGACGAAGAAGTCTGACCATCTTGTAGGTGGGAGGCCACGTGATCTTTTGGCATCCCATGGGATTCAGTCGGTAACTGCTCTAGTCCAGCAATCGTCTCAAATCGCATTACATGTCCAGCCCATCTGATTTTCAATACCTTGGTAAATGAGACAGCGTCCCTGACTCTGGAACAGTGGCCGGAGGTCGGAGCTCTGGATTCCTTCTTTCACTTGAGTGAAGCATGATATTCCCAGCATAGCTCTTTCGATTCCTCTTTGGGAGACCCAAATAGCATTCTCATCCTGCTTTCGTAGGGCCCAGGTCTCTGAGGCGTATGTTAATGTAGGGAGAAGCGGTGGAGTTGAAGAAATGTGCCCAGAGCTGGAATTTATTTTTCTTCTACTAATATACTCTTCCTTCTCTCCTCCTCCTCCTCCTTCTCTCTCTCTCTCTCTCTCTCTCTTTCTCTCTCTCTCTTCTCTCTCTCTCTCTCTCATGCATGCGAGCTCTCTCTGTCCTGTCAGTTTGGTTGATTTGTCTTTACTGCACACACAAATACACATCACTGTATCACTATGCTCAACTGCCTTTTTGGAGTTTACTCAAAGTTAATTTTTCAATTTAACTTAAGTTACTTTTTATTCTACGTTCTTATAACCCCTTATGTGCACCCTCCCCACACCAAGAAAAGTCTCTTGTTCTCAGAAAACACTGTGCCATTTTGAAATGATATGTGAATGTGAACTTATCCACTGTAGACTCTAAAATCCTTAAAGCAAAGCTGTCCTTATTTGGCTCCTCGCAAGTAGCTGGCTCTTATGGCTCATGGTGGAAACTCAGTAAATATTGACCAAATCCAGCATGTTTATGGAGTGTTTCCTGACCATGGTAGCCCATGCCAATTCTTCACATTTTTTCAATTCCCATGGCACTCACTGCTCAATACTGAAATCAGATACCTGCCCTGAGTTAGTCTGAGTTGTGGCAATGCTGTACTTACAATCAAATCCTCAGTTGGAGGTGATGTTGTCTATTCCTTCTGTCACCCTACAATGCATAGAAGTCTTGACTAGTGAAAAACTTTAAAAACATAGTTGCTGATTGTTTTCTCTCTTAGAAACATAGTGCTAGTCGCAAACTGATTGTGAACCACAGCAAAAGGGTTTTTTAATGACTTTTAAATTTTTTTCTTTTTTAGTTTTCTTGGAAATGGCATAATCCATGTTAAACATATTTAGTTTCAGTTTTTTTGTAATTAACTCCCATTTACTCAGGACCTTCTGTAAATAGGCATTTCATCCAATGTGCTACGTACCTTAAAAAATAGATTCATGAAAATACTGAAGGCCAGCTATGTCTCTATATAATACATGAGAAACTTGAAGTTTAGTAGGATATGGTAAATTCTCCAAGATCACCTAGTTAAGTAGAAAATACCCAGGAATCAATCCTAGTTCTGTGAGACTCTATAGCCTATAAGCTGTCCATGTCCTGCTGAAGTTGACTTGACTGAGCTATTGCTAAATATTCCAGTTTCTGCAAAGATCCTACCATAAGTCTCTCCCTACTTTGGTCCAAAGAGCTTGAAGAAGTTGGTTGGACTCTGCAGGGTGACTGTTTCTCTGTTGGTGAGTCTTGATGTTCAGTTCATGTTGGGGTTGTGGGAAGACTTAGAAACTCTTAAAGTAACCTGACCTACCAAAGCAAAGAGATTGGAAATGACCTAGGCCTAGCAAGGAGGCTCCCAAGGGTCAGTGCTAATTGGGGCATGTGCCCCCAGGAGTACATAGCCCAGACTGTTCCCAAGGAGTTCAGCTGGAACCAGATTGCTTCAGGAATGCGAGTGAGGCAAACAACTGCTTGATTGTTTGAGCTCCTAACTTGGTACGGGGTGCTGCTTCCCAGCAAAATGTAGGCCAACAGGATTTCTCAAAACTGTTTGCAAAGCTGAATGCAACACTTCCTTCATTTGCATTTAAAAAATAAACAGCCTTGAAATGGGCATTAGCCAAGCTCTTCCTGAAAATTGAGAAAGAGTGTAATGGGACAAATCTCTGCTCCCCAAATGGTCCCCCCGCAATTCACACATAAGCTGAACTTGTTTAGCATTGTAAGCTTCTCTTTCCATTAAATTCTAGCTCAAGATCTTGAACAAGGGGTTGAGCATTACTTTGTGCAGCGTGAAATGGTCTTTATTGAGGTGTTTCAGGTAGATAGTACCAGAACTTCCCTTACTATTGTTTTATACCCTTAACCTTGAATGTTTCACATTTTAGGAGTTTGTTCATAACCAACCTTAATCCATACCGTCATTTATAAATTAATCCCATTGAATCTCCTAGTGCTATCCCTAGGGAAAGGCGCAGAGTAATCACACAGCTAACATGTTTTCACTAGCCCATTGCTGCTATCTACTTATGCCTAGACCTTCAATACTACAAAGTCAAATAAAGTTTCTTTTCAATAGTTACTGGTGTTTGAGAACTCTTCTACTGGGCTTAATCATCTTACAGTAGATCTTATTTAAAAGTGAACATGCCATATTAATACATAATTTGATAAAATTATGTCATCATGATAGTTCCATTTCCCCCCCCCATTATTGTTATTATTTTTTCTTTTTTGGGTCACACCTGGCAATGCTCAGGGGTTTTCCTGGCTCTGCACTCAGGAATCACTCCTGGGTTGCTTGGGGAACCATATGGGATGTCAGGGATCGAACCGCGGCCAGCACAGGCTGGCCGCGTGCAAGGCAAACGCCCTACCTGCTGGACTATCTCTCCGCCCCCATTATTATTAAAGCAGAATGATACAGAACTCTGGGTCTCACTGATTTTATCTGAGGGGAAAATTTTATCTGCCTCTTGTGAGTCAATATATATGAATTACGGTTTCTAGATGTGTATTGAAGCAACTTCCATCTTTTTCTTTTCTCCTTCTGGCTTAAACATGTATTCATTTACTTAGGCATCAGGATGACACCACTGCCTCAACTTTTCTCTGTGGGTATATGTGGCCAAAGTGGACAATTTATGACTAAACATGAAATGGAAAATTGAGGCCAAATGATGGGCCAATTTTTAGTAATATACTCGATAACTCAACTTACAGATATAGAGATCAAAGTCATGGTTACCTGAGGTGGAGGGTTGGTGAGTGGAAAAGTTAGATGATGATCAAATATACAAACTTACAGCTAAAAGTAAATACCAAAAATATAAAATACTAAAGATACACAAGAAATTGACTATATATTATTGCCTGGTATGTGCCATTGTTTCTCAAACTTTCTTGTTGAATCACTTGCAGTTTTAAAATTTCTACTATCTTTCTAATGGTTCTAATCCCATGGTGGGACAACCCACAACTATGGCAATATCAGAATATTCTGGGATGGGACTCAGACTTCAGGATTCCAGTGATAGTCAACTTAGAGAACCTCTGATTTAAATAAAGGCTCTCAAACTAATTTGACCTACTGTTCCATTTTCAAAAAAAAAAAAGCCACAACAAGAAAACACCACTCAGTTCCACCCTGATAACATACTTTCTTTAAGAAAAACAGAAGCAACCCCTAATTGCACCCAACTACTAACCTACTCTCAATCCATCAACCCATCGTCTCCCTCTATGGAGCAGTATCATCTTTGGGAGACTCTGATCTGTCCCAAAGTTGTTCAAAGTGGGGCTGGAGCAATTGTAAAGAGGGTAGGGTATTTGCCTTGCATGAAGCCAACCTTGATTGAATCTCCAACAATCCAGATAGTCCATCAAATACCACCAGGAGTAATTCCTGAGTGCAGGTCAGGAATAAAAACCCTGGGCATCAGCAGGTGTGCCCCCCCTGCCAAAGAAGAAATACAAAACAAAGAAAAACCAAAGTCGTTCAAAGTAAAGATCTTAAGAATTCTTATCACTAAAAAACTAGTTCCAAAGAGAGTGGACAGTGGATAAGGGTCATACTTTGCATGAGGTTGACCCACATATGATCCTTGGCACCACATGTGGTCCCTGAGCATGCCAGGAGTGACTCGTGAGCACAGATCTAGGACTGAGCCCTACAGCATCAGTGTATTGCCCTTAAATTATAGATAGTTTTGTATCTATATGAGATGATGGATGTCCACTTTTAGGGTAATCATGCCACAGTGTATGAAAGTCAAGTCATCCATCATAAACATCCGCAGGGCTCTATTCCCCTTGTAGTTCAATAAAACTGGACAATCTTTCCCTCCAACCTTAAAGCACATTTTTTCCTTTAAAAGCTTACATTAGATATTCCATGAAAATGAGTCTCTAAATAAAATATAGGTAAGGTCCTCATATATTCTTGCCTTAAATAACTAAAACAAATAATTATGTTTCATAAGTTTCAGTAAAGCTGTGCTTTTACATTTGCTATTTATAACAACTATGACTATTATAGTGAGCAGGAAAGGTCTAAGTGGCAGTTTGATTTGATATCTGTGACTATAATTAAGTTGCTTTTAATGATATGCCATGTTGCCTAATCTTTGAGATTTGGTTGTCAAAAGCACATATATATGCTTTGTGGTTGAATTCACCAGGCTTCATTTTAAGTCATGTAGGTTTCAGAACCATGCCCACCAAATGTGGCAAAAGGCAAAAGTTGGCAATTCAATTTTGTTCAGCCTTTCAAGAAGAAAGGTCTAGATAAGCTTTGCTTGTTCGTGTCAGTGATAATATTCATCACAGAGGCCTGAATCTAATTCTGTAAGCTTGGTAGTGCTTTGTTTTACTGTGATTTTTGAACTTCAATTTCCTTTCCCTCTACCCCCTCTCTCCCTCTCTCTACCTCTCTCTCCCTCTCTCTTTTTCTCCCTCTCTCTGTCTCCCTCTCTCTGTCTCTTCCTCTGTCTCTCCCCTCCCTCCCTCTCCCTCTCTCTCTCTCTCTGGCTCTCTGGCTCTCTCTGGCTCTCTCTGGCTCTCTCTCCCTCTCTCTTTCTCTCTCTGTCTCTCTCTCTGTCTCTCTCTCTCTGTCCCTCTCCCTCTTTTATAATACAGCAAAAAGTTTCTTAAGAGCTTAACTTCCAGCCAAGTGCCAACTCCCTCTTTTAATTTGTCCTGCTTCTCCACAGCACTTGTACTTTATGTTCAGGCAGAGGTGAGGTCAGTTCTCAGGGCCCAACTCTGTGGACACCCTCAATGATGACCTCATTAGAGTCACAGATGTTTGCTGCACTTTGGGAGATCTGGAAAAAACAGAGCAGTAAACTAGGCCAGCTTGCAGTAAGGCTGTTACCCACAATTCAAGATAAAATGCTGGATAGTTCCCACTAGGTTCTGGTCGGCTAGAAACGGCAACTTATTAATCTCGTGTCAGAGAGCCAGCTGCAGCCGTGGCAGTTACCATATTTCACCACCAACTCCGTGTCTGGACAGCCATTGTCTTTTTTTTTTGAAAAAACTCTACAAATCAGCTGCGTTCTCTCTCGCCCTCGCCCTCTCCGTTCCTGCTCTCACTGGGCAAAGCCCCGCTTGTCCTCCTTGGGGAAATTGCTCTCCAGCTCTGATGGAGTTGGGTGCATCGTGGCTCCTGGGGTTGGTTTACTAATTCAGAGAGACTGCTTACTTTCCAACTTTAATGATATTCTCTCAGCATATCACTTTGGTTGCCTGGCGACCGGATTTGAGCTAGGCCTCTCATTTGATTCCCACACATCAGACCCTGAAAAGCACTTTTTTTTCCCCGTCCCTCAGCTTTTGATTCTTTCTCCTCTGAAACCCTTCCCCCTGCGGTGTCGGTATGGGTGGGCAAAGCAGTGGTAGAAGGAGGGCAAGGGTGAAGGGCGGCCTATAGCGTACTGGTCACACATCAAGGCCTCTAAACAAAGCCTCCAGGAACCCTTCCTGACAAACACAAATTCCCCTCAGAAAAAGCAAATTTGGCTTTCCCTTCGTAGTGTGGGTGTCATTTTAAGACTTTCCTTAGATACTTTATTAAATCTGATGCTTTTCATTGTTTTTTCATGCAATTTCTCACAAAAGACTTCCTATTATCAACAAGTTGCTATAGGAGTAAGCAAACAGATTGTGGAGAACTGAAATAATCTAATATACACTAGCCTTTCACGTCCTTATGAGAGCCTTATAGATTTTTAAATTATCATGTATATGTTAGCAGAACTGTCTCTCAGTTTTACCTGGTGCACTCTTTTTCCACAAAGAAGAGATATTTTAGGCTAACATCTCTATGCAAAGATCCAAAAGTATTACTGCAAAAGCAAAAAGGAAATTTGTCTCTTTTTGTCTATTAAAGGGGAAAAAAGATGCTTCTATCTTTTGTTTGAAAGAACTCAACTAAGAAAAATTGCAAGGAGCATGTGTATATGTGTGTGTGTGTGTGTGTATCTTATGGTTGAGGTGGCTAAAACTTGGAGAAAATAAAATTTATGTAATGTACATATTAGTAATTCTATATATTACTTGTTCAAATAAAACATTTTTATGCTGTGATAATGTCTTCAACATAGCTCAGCAACAAAACACAATGTGGAGCACTAAATAGTTTTATTAGACTTCCTGCATAATCACCTATAGCACGTGGACTTCAAGTCTGTGTATATATGTATTAGCTTTATCTACATATGTAAAACATGTCTGTCTACTTTCACATATATTTGTAGTTGTCTCTTAAATATTCAATTTTTATGCATTGGATTTTTTCACCAGTCTATTGTAAAATGTATTTCAAATATTCTTGTTATAGTTTGTTTTCTCACAGATCCCTGAAGGCTTTACCCATGTAGCTCCCATCCTTGGGTGCAAATCCCCTGTGCATTAATGGAAGTATAGACTTCTAATTCCACACTAGACCTAAAAGTAAGATTCTTAACCTTTACTCTCTTGCCATTGAACTTATATAAGATTAACTAGTTCTTTACTTCTTTTCCAAAAATGATTAAATATAGAGTAATGGTTTTTCCACTAATACTTTTTAGATTCTACTCGACACTGCCCCCGACTCTTTCCATCTCCTATACTGACTATATTATGCTTACTTAGTTATTAAGTTTTTGAGTGGGGATAATTTCATACTGTATACTCCTACAAGCAAAAAGAATGTCTTCAGATTAGTGCTTAAACTTCATTTTTCTTCCCTTCAAATTTTAACTAATACATTATTTGCATTTTAGCTGTGCAGATGGGCACAGAAAATATCTATTTATAAATGCTATTTATTCAGTTATTCTAATATTTGGTAGTTTTATACTTCATGTATGCCAAGAATGCTCGCGTTTTGAAAATTGCATTATATATCTATATCCAAGTGGATATTGAATGAGTTATATGTAAATTATTTTTATGTTTAGAGCAACTAATTAAACTAGATAGCCAGGATCCTTCAGCTTATTTTTTTTCATCCTGAATTAGATGATTGGGAATCAGGCCAAGAAAATAAAATTCAGTATCAAATATATTAATTTTTTAAAAATCCAGTGTAACCAGACCAATGCTAACATTTCATATTAGAACCATTAAGGACATAGTGGGTTAAGTGGAAAACAATTTCACTGTGTGCAGTGGGTGTTAGGAACATTTGGATACTCAAGGTAAAGTATGTGGAAAATTTCAATAATTTAAATGAAGATCCTAAATATCTTTACCCAAAAAATAAGTTAACCAGAGTTTCTGTGACTTTTCTTTAATAAAATATTTAAAAATTAATATTAAAATCAAAGTCATGGTTTTTAATTTCATTTAGTGCAAAGGAGACTTACTATTCTATTTATTCTGTTTTTTCTTTCCTCTATTTCTTCACTCTGATCAAATCCAAACTGAAAATTGACAAAGGCAAAAAAGACCTGGAGTACCTTAAGAAAGGGCTCCTTAAAATATTTTCAATCTTTCAAATATCAAGTTGCTAACAATCTGGTGATGAAACCTGATCATGTCTAGTTCCCTTTCAGTGTGTAGACCACTGGCAAAGCATGCATATTTGGATGCTTTCCTAAATTGTTTTGCCTGTAATTCCCACCACTAATGGCAACTCACCTAGGCTACAAAACTGTTGTCTGATGTTAGAGATCCTTGTTATGCACCAAAGGAACAGAACACATGAGGAAGGAAAAGGCAGTTATTTCATGCTTTTCTTCTGTAGAGGTCAAAAAGAATCAAGTTGGATCTGAGGAAATAAAGGCTGCTTAGTCTTGTTTATAAATAGATGGCCATGAGAAACTTTGATTTATTTTGCAGTAAACTGTTGCTCGTGGTGACAAGGTATGCATTTACAGAAGAGAAAAAGAGCAACAAGAGCTAAGACAGTCCTTGATGGTTGGTCCAAATGAGTGCTTCCTTTATTAAGAGCTAACCCTTATCAATATTACTATTATGAAGTTCATATGTACGTCATAATTGCATTAAAAACAGTAAACATGTCATAGTCCCAAGTGGCACTTAGTTCTTATCTGCTACTCTCACAAACAATGCCTGTAAGGTGTGTCTAAGAGCTTGTAACTAAGAAAGAAACAAGGAAATGAAAACAATCTGGATGAGTCCTTATTCTAGTCATTGCACTCTGCACACTGCCACTAAAGCTCTAAAGTCAGAGTACTGTGCCATGGAAACTGCACAATCCTTCCAGCTTTTTCTCACTCTAGGGTTCTGTGATTTCTGAAAGTCTGGATCTCCTTGATGGTGCTGATTTCTACGCCCTCAAGGGAAAAGGGGAAGCCCCAGTGTGTGTGTGTGTTTAAGAACTGCGTGAATTTCTCCTCATTCAAACACAATACCACTCAGAAGGGGCTACAGAATACATATCTGCCTGATCTCTATTTTAAAAACAAAGACTCATAAAGAGGAGGAGAAATAGAAAAAAGAAAGGGGGGAAGAAAAGAAACCACCCCCCCCAATGTAGACTCCCAGAAGAAATTGGAAACCCTTCAATTTACTTCTCTTTGTGCATCTAAAAGCTTTTAAAAGTCAAAACAGAGTTCTTTTTGAACATTTCTAGCAGATCTCACTGTTCCTGTTGTTGCATGCATCGAGTTTAAATTCTCAGCACAGATGAACACAGCCCAGCGGAAGTTCTAATCCTCAAAAAGTAGACAAATAACAGGGAAACTCCAACGGCCCCTTAATACAGCTGAGCTCCCAGCCTCCCCTGGGATGCGGAATCCTGAGTGGTGCTGGAGTTGGGGTTACTATTTTGTTTCTCCCCATGAGCCCCACCTCGGCGTACCGATGCACTGATGTAAGAATTTCAAATGAGCTTGCTCAGAAGGGCCCAGATTAGCCGGGTTGCTAGGATCTCGCCATTCCAACCCCTTTTCCACTTCAGTGGACTGAGCTTTTGACACTATGAAAAGCACCATTTAAAATTAATTAAAGCTTCTTATTTGGCACCAAATCTCATCACTACCGACTACATTTAATATGTTTTATGTGTGGCTTTAAGTCCCTGTTGCATCATGTGTTGTATGACCCTGCAACGAAGCAGCTGCAAGTTAGAAAACACAGAATAACCCGAGTTAGGCTCACTGGCATTTTATCTGGTGTGTGAAATGGCAAAGCCTGTTTTCTGGTCTTCTGGGTAATGCAAATTTCCTCAGGTGATTGACGGTGCCGTGTCTGTAACGGAAAGAGGGAGAACTGAGTTCTAATCCCGCTCATCACTAATTCGTCATTAGGATGAGGGTCAGACATGATTACTTTTTAAAGCCTCTCTTTATTTGTGGAAGAAAGGGGTAGACTAAAATCTGGAACTTTGCTTGGTGTCTGAAATTAGGATCCTGAGGGGACAGGTTGTGCTGAAGGTTCAATAGTTTTCTGCATCTAAAAAAGTAGTTCTACTTGGGTGTTTGGGACTACACCCCATTGTGCTAGGCCTTACTCATGGTTTAAGCAGGGATCACTCTTGGAGGTGCTTGGGTGACCTTATGTGTGGTGCAGGGGATTGAACCAGGGCTGGCTGCACACTAGCAGGTGATTTATCCTGTCTCTCCCAGCCCTTCATCACTTCTTTACTGTTGATAGTCACATGTCAGAGTAGCCGTCTATTGCCAAGCAGTTAAAATATCGCTGTAGACCAGTGGTTTTCGGCCTTTTTATAACTGCTAATACCTAGTAATCCTAGCACTGGCAGCTGGGTCTGATTCACAAATTTGGGGCTCAAACTGATCTTAGTTAAAAATCTCAGATTAAATAACTTACTTTATAATGCTGGACAAGTCACCTTATCTTTGCAACTCTCCGATGCATCATCGCTAAAATAGGGTCAGTAATTCTACCTCCTACATAGGGATGTTGGTGAAGATGAAATGAGTCAATGCATGTAAGTTACTTATATCAACACCTCTTACACATTATGCCTCTAGAAACTGTGACCTAGTATCATTATGAAAGCTGTGTAAGTAATTACTTGTTGATTGCATTTGGATTCAAATCCAAATACCTGTGAGAATCAAAATGGTGTGAGTATCTTAAATATCTGCAATTCCTTTTTAGGTTCAAATCACTTTGTCATTTGTATGAGACATAAATTACTCTCTAGTTTATTAGCTTCAAATTACTTAATAGAGATTTTCTCCACAAAGGTCAAAGCCCAATTTGTTCATCTCCTCATTCAAAAATATTTTAAGTGTAAACTAGGTTAAATAATAGTAATAATAATAGTAACAGTAACAATCTAAGGTGTGAGTCTTGTGAGAAGACAAAAAAGGAAGTAAAACATTTTTTAACAAAAAAGAAAAGATTAGTCCAGAGATAGTACAGTGGGTTAGGCACTTGTCTTGTATGCCTTTGATCCTGTTTTAATCCTTGCCTCCAGGAATAAATCCTAAACTCCACTGGGTGTGGCCCCAAAAACAAACAGCAAAAAAGGTAATAAAAATATTATAAGATGCAGTTTTCTTGAATAGAACCAGTTCAGTTGTCTACTGACATAAAAGGAGATCTTAATTTTTTTTCACAGTCTTTTTTTTTATCATAGTCTGTGTTGCTAATTATATTACATGTTTGTTTGAAGTATGGCTGCTTCCCAATCGCCCACTTCACAGCCTTAGTCTTTTGTACACTTAAGTTTAACAGAAGGGTAAAAATGAAATCTGAGCAGAAGAATAGAATAATGATTGTACCAAATTGCAAGCCAGGTGACATGATATATGTGGGAGACAAAGGTTTTTGCTTTATTGATTGGTAAATCAATGAAAAATATGTGCTGGTATAGAACATCTTTTAATGTATTACCCAGTATTCGAGTATTTCTTGAAGGCTTGGCAAAACATGCCCACATTGTTATCTATGAAACAAAAGTGACATTTCAACAAATAGCACATTTCATAAAACGCCAATTTTTGTTTTCAGTTTTATATTTTTATCTTGCTCACACTAAAATAGACTTGTAAGAGAAGTACCAGAATAAAACCTCCACAATGGGAGAAAGACGAACTACTATGCAGAGTAAGTGGAGAGTCACCTTCCTGTCAGTTTGTGGAAACCCCTCCAATACAGGGAGCCTGTAAGCACATAAGAAATCATTCCGAGTCTTAATAGGTGACTAATTTCAACCGGAAAATTCTCTGATCTCAATAGCTTATGGAACAATGCTTCTGAATAAAAAAGTGGTCTGCAGAGTTATTCTACCCCAAGGCTTTTATTTTAAGGAATCAATTGGAAAAAATATTTCATCAGAATTGTGCATGTCTTAAGTCTTAATAATTTTGACAAATTTCCTCTGAGCCTCAGTTTTCTCATCTGTAATATGAGAATATCACCACCATCATTATCACTGCTATCTCGTAAGATTATTGTGTTATGATCAAGCATGTAACATATTTGTAGCATCTGCCTCACAGGTAGGTCTCCAGCAAGTGGTATTTGCCATGTCCATTATTACAGCAGGATAATATGCGGGTTTAGTTGTAATGTGCTTCACAACAAGATTGGTTATATCTGGGCCATTGCCACCAACATTAAGTGGAATGTGGCTTAATATGAAATAATTACACTTTGAGAAGTTTATATTTCTCTCATAAAGCACATGAATGCTTTTCAGAGTGTTGGAGAGCTAGAAATATAAGAGATATGCTTAGAGCACTAAACAAAAGTATTTTTGTGCATAGAACCAGCCTTAACACTTAATAGCAAGCACACATCTTCTTTCAAAAAGAAAGCCCTACTGCTCCTGATTTTTTGTTTCCAGGGTCTGACTGAGAATGTTTGTGTATAACTGAGATCAACAGGGAGATATCCAGGAGCTGGTGATCAATTACTATTGGCCTTTCGTGTTGCTGTTTGCAACTTAGCAAATACCTGTATGTTTGTGTGGTCTTTTATCTAAATAAATATATTAATTAAGAAAAACAAGAAGAAGTGAAGAGTGCTCAATTTTACCATTACAGCCATACTTAAAAAAGAATAAATAACTATAAAAATGTTCATTCTCAAAGCTCAACCATGAAAATAAAAGTTCATTCTCTCCCCTCCATGGCAGTCAATATAGAACTTTTATCTAACTTAAATTTTATTCATTTGTGCTTTTTTTTCTCTCCAAATTTTATCATTAAAACATTTTTATCGAGTTCAACTTGACTATTAGAGGTTTCCAGTACAAAAGTTATATAGTACAACTTCTTAGTGTGTTGCTCTTAAAAAAAAAAAAAAAAGTTTGTATTTGGTAACGGTGAAGAATACTGCAGACAAAATATTTGAAAAAATATACAGATGTCTTACAGTAGAAATATTTTATTAATAAATATCTCTTTAACTAAAATTACATGTGCATGTAGACATTTGCTTGTACATATAAAAGACATGTGCATGTATATGAAAGTTAACATAACACTCACTCATCTCATGTTGCATAATTTAAAAAATTATAAGTACTAAATTTTTGTGTAATAATGATTAAATTAACCACTAATTGTGGTTTAAAATGTGTTCTGAGCCATAAAAAGAATAAAACAAATTGTAAGTAAATATCCCTGCTTTCACCCTAGGTATCTATATTGACATAAAGAAGACAATAAATGATGATGGTGCCATCTTTTTTGACATTTTAACCTACAGTTGCAATCTTTTTCGCAGCTATAAAAGAAAAGATGGTTTTATTTCTAAGCATGCTCAGAACAAATGGAGCTCTCTAATACTTGTTCAAGGTTGGAAAAAAGTCACATTTTAGATAATCTCGATCCAGAGTCAAGATGTCACTAACAATGGGATCGAAGTCATGTAACCTACATTGAATGAAATAGAAATGAATAGATTTTATAAGTCAAAACACAAAGTAGTCCTGATTAATGTTGCTCCAGGAGATTACCTGATTGAAACAGTAAAGCTATTCTATCGCTATTACACATATTCAAACACTGATGTTACAATTAAGAATTATCTATTATAAATACAGTCAAGTGATTGCCCATAGAAAGAAAGTGCAAGTTTAAATACCAGGTTATAATTAATCGACTTATAATTCCTATGTGTTTTGGGGCTGGCCATTACCATGACCGGTAACTTCCCTTCTTTTAAGCACCAGCTTGAACCTAGATTTAACTTCTAATAAATCTTTGAAGAGAAAAACATCTTAAGAATACGTTCTCTTTCTAGTTGGAATAGACTCAATAGGAAAGTAGTATCTTGCTACAGTTAAAAAATATTTCTCTGCTTTCTTATTCTAAGAAGTAAGAACTATTCCACCAGAGCAAGAGCTTGTGTTTCCCTGTTTTCCTAAATACTCTCTGGGAAACATCAATCCCCTCTTATGACTTCAGGAAGTTGACTAAGCCTGTCAGAGTAGCTTCCTTCATAGAACAGCTAGCATTAACGATCATTGTCACCTTTCTTAGTGCTAGATGAAAAATAATTAGACTCTCCTTATCATTTATATATGACGGAGATTAAATGCCTGCATTTGGGTCACTGATAGATATGTTAGTCTACCATGTGGCATTACATTGCTAAAAATTAAATCGTTTCTATCTTATCCCACTCCTCTTTGAATGCTGACTCAAAAATTAGAGTAATTATGGGTTAAGGTAAAGATTTCTGCTCTCTGAGAGATCCATTCTAAATATGAACCCAACATCTTAATTTTAACATGCTTATCTCTACCAATGACAGGGTAAAAATAAAATACCAGTGATTTCACATTTAAAAGTTGTTCGAACACTTCCAATTTTAAAAGAGCTTGATGCGGTGGAAGTAAATGAAAGATCCATTATCAGTACAACCAATGATATTTCAGCCTTCAAGATTTGGAAAGAGAGGAAAGGAAGGAGTACTAGGGCAATGATAGCATCAAATCTAAATCTATGGGTTCTTTAACCTATACTGGGTGAATATGAGAGAAGATAAATTCCTTATTTGGCAGAAAGAATGAGTCCCATTGTGTGCTACTTAATTAGGCATGAGTATAAATAAATAGCTAGCATGGATGTAACAGCTACCGAGAAGATAGATGGGCATGTGTTCTTTGATATCATAAAGGAAGTAGAAGACCCAAAGAAAAGTTTTGTCTTTGCAGTTGCATATAGTTTCAAACAGTGTCAAGAATAAATTTTTTTTGTTAAGAAAGTTAGAATCTTTTGCATGGCATAGAGGACTAAGACACATTGGTGGTGTGTACAGGTGGGCTTCGTCTATGCATCTGAGTTGCAGAACCAACAAAACTGGAAGAATGAGATATAAACTCCAACAATAACAATCAAACTTAGAAATGTGTCTGTCAAGGAGGCAGGTAGGGAGTAGGAGGGAGACTGGGGACATAGGGGGAGGGTAGTTGACCCTGGTGATGGGATTGGCGTTTTAATATCACATGTCTGAAAGAAACGGTAACTTTGTAATCACAATACCTCAATAAAATTGTTTAGGAAACCTAGAATCTTAATTTATTAATAGAATATAATAGAAGGCAATATAATAAATATAATATAGGATATATTATATAGAATATAATAATATTAGAATAATATTATAGATAATAGACATATTCTATATAATAGAATATCACTGAATCACTGTATCACTGTCTTCCCGTTCATCA
Source organism: Cryptotis parvus (assembly GCA_021461705.1). Classification (NCBI taxonomy): domain Eukaryota; kingdom Metazoa; phylum Chordata; class Mammalia; order Eulipotyphla; family Soricidae; genus Cryptotis; species Cryptotis parvus. The sequence continues at coordinate 39,011 of JAJIBD010008535.1, read as the reverse complement.
TCGATTTGCTTGAGCGGGCACCAGTAACATCTCCATATGCCCTGTCTCATGCTAGTAGAGCCAAAGGGCACCATAATATGCTATTGTTATAATAGAATGTATATAGAATATATATAGAACATAATAAAAGGCAATATAATAGATAAAGGAAGGACTCAGTACTCAAGTAAAATGTCTTTTTTGTGATATGAACATGCCCTACTGAGTTCAGAGTTCCGTTGCGCCCCACTTATATTCATGACGGAACTATTCTGATCTTACAAATGCAGTTGGTCTCCTATTTTTTACAACTCATGCTGGAAGACTTTTTTATATCTTTCATATTATTTATTTCCAATCATAAAATCATTATTTTATAATGTCCATATAGTGAGTAGTATTTTGTTTTGATGTGATTGGAACTTGATATTAAAGTTAAAATATGAAAGAGAGATGACTTGATACAAGTCAGGGAAATGTCAAATGGATGTAGGGGGAAACAGTTTGCAAAATAGAAAGTGTGATACTAATTAAGGGATTATTGCAATTCTATTGTAGTTGTGGGGACTTTTAGTATTTATTTTCACAAGAAAATAAAATAAGACCTTCAAGAAAAGGTATTGTCTGCTCATATGTAGACAATTTTATTTTAGAAGTGGTAAATAGAAAAAGTACTTCAATAAGGATGATAAAGAAGAAACCCTGTATCTTCTCCACGTCATTGGGATTCTAAGTATTTGTAGAAATTCTAACACACGCTGACTGTTTTTCTTTACATGACCTCTGCTTGACATCTAAGTCACAATAAACGGTTTTGGGAATACATATCTTAAATTAACTTGATTTGGAAAGAAAGAAGTCATTCAACTGAAAGTAACCAATTTATCAGAATCTATGGAGGGAAGGCAGTCAGTTACCTTTTTCAAAATCATCTTTGCAATTTGCCCCATGCCCAATTCAGTCCTCAGTTTGGGGAAAGAAAAAAGAAGGGGCTTTGCTTAACTCCAGCTAATTTTATTTAATTCCACATATTTTCTCAAAATGTTTAATTTAGAGGTAATAATTTAGTTTTAAAATTGCTGTTGAGACAAACTGGATATGTTAAAGAAGTTGATACCAAAAATGTTGAGTGTCAGTGAAACTTAGCTGAAAGCCAATAGGATTGGCCATCTAATGGCGATTAAGTATGCTATAAATTTAAATCTTTGAAATACTTGTTGAGATTTATTCAGGCAGACAAACAAAGATAACAAAAGTCTTTTGTGTGTTTGTCAGTCATTTCCACTCCTCTGTTGTTGTAGTGTCAAATAATGTCAGTTATTTAAGGGCAATTACTGTAATTTTAAATTCTCAACAAATTAAACTGTAAAGACAAGAAGTCCAAGAAGGACCCTACTCATTTTTCTACTACATTTTCCATCTTCCATTTTAAAGGTAAGTTTTAATTGTATTTAATGCTTTAAAAGTATAAAATTAAAGTGCATTAATGTCCTTAAAAGATAAAACAAAAAAAAAAAAAAAACACAATGTTTAGGCATCTCTTTTCCACTGAACTATATTTGTAAAATTTTTCAATTAGCATGCTGGATTTTTAGGTGAGTAAGTAGAATACTTTTTCATTAAAATTCATTCATTTTAAATATTATATTAGCTATATTTTTGCCCTCTTTATGTTCTGTATATACAATTAAAGAACTTAGGTTAAGATCTAGAAAAATAATTTTCTAAGGAAGCAAAATAGATCTTGAGATGAGTGAGAAAAATATGCATTTAAATGTTTGATAATAGAACATTCTACCAATAAAAATCTTGAAAATAAAAATGAAAACATAATTAATTTGAATAGTATCCTTAGAGTAGCTTCATAAAATAATTTAAAGTGAAGCAGGAAAATAATTATGTTCCATCATCTTTAAGCTAAGTTGACAAAGTTAAATGTTACATAATTTAAGAGGAAGGATTCAATACATTTTATATTTCATGAGATGTTTTTAAGATTTAGAGAAGCATCTAGGATTTCTTTGCAGTAATAAAGACAATGATCCATTATGTTCTTCTATTACTAATTATTCTGTAAAGATTGTCTGTTCCAAAAGATAATTAGAAAGGATGAAATTTAATTCCATTAAACAGAATTCAGCTGGGACATAATGAAATTTTGCTGTGAAGTTGAAGACTTTGATGCCAAATAAAAAGCTTTTACATAGATAGAGCAAATGAAATTGTAAAACTCACACCTTATCCATGCAGGGCATATCTAAAACCTACTAGGATAATATAGTGTTTACTCATGATGAGTTTAAGTGTGCATTTAACACAAGCATTCACAAAGTATGTTTCTCATTTCTTTAAGAATTTTAGTTATGGACAGAGGTACTTTCAGATTCTAGGGATGTCCACCTCTTAAAAACAATGTTTGAATATTTACCATGTATCTGGCTCTAAACAAGATACTAAGGCTACTAAGGTTAATAGGTACTGGCTGATGTGAAAAAAAACCCACTGTCTTCCTCAGTGATGACCAACTGATCTTTCAGTCATAACATTGAAAGTGTCCATCATGAAGACTTGAACTTAACAGACTTTTATTGAACTCTTTTTTGTATGGCTAAGAAATTTGCACTGAACAAGATAATTAAGTCCTTGCTCTCCAAGAACTGCTTACAGAACAGAGACATACATGTGCACTTAGAATTGCAAACCACATTGTGATAGAGTGACAAAAAGTCTTTGATTCCTTTCTTAAATCCTGCTTAGCATCATTTTCCTACCACTACACTAATACTCTGCTTTTTCTTAAGGAGCCTTTGCCTTTTACTTATCCTGGCACTAGTCACACAATAGTCCTTAGCTTTTGAATGTTTTCCCCCTCTAGATTAGGGCCAGGGATATAATTCAAAAACACATACTTTTGCTTGTGTGAAGCCCTGATTGAATTGTGTGCATGGTATGACCACCAATATTGGGGAAGTTTTGAGTCCTGAACAGAAATACAGTAGCAACAAGTATAAAATGATTTAAAATTAGACCTAGATGGATTCAATTATTATTGTTTCCCTAAAGGGAACTCCAATCAATAAAGAAGGTGATGTCAATTGTCATATAATGATTCAAAGTGGTTTTACATTTTTGAATTATAAAAATATAGTTCTATGTGGATCAGAATGGAGGAGAAACCCTCTGTGGATAAGTAATTACAGGATAAAATGATGAACTTTAGAGAAGTGGACCTTGACACAGAGACCACAGATGCCCATCAAAGAAAAATAAGATTTATCTTATTTCATCACTCATAGACCTAGCAAAGAAAGAAAAATTGCACTGCACATATATCAGCTATATTGTTAAAAATATAAATCATTTTTAGTATCTTAGTCATTGTTTCTTTTGAGGTGCAGAAACTTTTTTAGTTCCATGTAGTCCCGTATGTTTATTCTTTCTTCTAGTTGTTTTGTTAGTGATGTTTAAACTTTGAAGATGTCTTTAGCTTAAAGCCCACAGCAAGTATCATTCTCAATGGGGAAAAACTGAAAGCCTTCCCCCTAAGATTGGAGACAAGACAAGGCTGCCCACTCTCACCATTTCTATTCAATATAGTACTAGAAATACTTTCCATAGCAATCAGAGAAGAAAAGAACATTAAGGGTATCCAGATAGGCAAGGAAGATGCCAAGCTATCACTATTTGCAGATGACATGATATTATACCTAGAGAACTCTACACTCTCTACCAAAAGCTCCTAGAAACAATAGATACCTATAGTAGAGTGGCAGGGTACAAAGTCAGTACCCAAAAGTCAATGGCTTTCCTACATACAAATAACGAAAGAGAAGAAAGGATATCAAGAAAATAATCCTATTTACAATGTACCACAGAAAATCAAATACCTAGGAATTAGTTTGACAAAAACATAAAGGACCTCTACAAAGAGAACTACAAAACGTTACTTCAAGAAATAAAAGAGGACACAAGGAAATGGAAACACATTCCCTGCTCATGGATCGGGAGAATCAACATGCTCCCTAGAGCTTTATATAGATTCAATGCCATCCCTATAAGGATACTCATGACATTCTTCAAAGAAATTGACCAGACTCTCCTGAAATTTCTGTGAAATAATAAACCCCCATGGATAGCTAAAGCAAACCCTGGGAAAAAGAAGATGGGTGGCATCACCTTTCCCAACTCCAAACTCTACTACAAAGCAGTAGTAATTAAAACAGCATGGAATTGGAATAAAAACAGACATGTGGACCTATGGAATAGAGTTGAGTATCCGGACAACCAGCTTCAAACACATGATCATTTAATCTTCAACAAAGGAGCAGAAAGTGTGAAATGGAACAAGGAAAGCCTCTTCAACAAGTGGTGCTTGGAAAACTGGGCAGCTACATGTAAAAAAAATGAATTTAGACCTCTGTCTATCACCATTCACAAAAAATCAGATCAAAATGGAATAAAGATTTCAATATCAGACCTAAATTCATAAAGTACGTCAAAGAAAATTAATCATTTTTAGGAGAGGAAGAGATTATAGATCATGATAAGGTCAAGACAACTGATTCTACAACAATTTCATCTCTGAAGCTCCTCAGGTTCTTGAGACCTTTGGAGTGGTTTTATTAATAAATAGATGTTTCACTTCATCTCAAAAAATATGCCTTACCAACCAACTTGAAACATCATTCCCAAACATCATTTGGGGAGGGTTCTGAATTAAAATATGTCTGCCTATATAAAAAATAGATGATATAGCATAAACTTGGGCTCAGTTTCAGATACCTAACGAAGCCATGTACTATCTTACTAATAATGCCTCATTCTCAATGTTTGAGGGCCACAATCATTTGTCCCCAAAGTAAATTGGGTCCCAAGATGCATATCTGGGACTCATGTAACACAGTTGTTCTTTCTGTTAAATTTATTGGAAATCTTTCTCTCTCTCTCTTTCTCTCTCTCTCCTTCCTAAAATATAAATAATTTTTTAGGAGAGAAAAAAGATTTTAGATCTCTCACTCTCTTTTTCTCTCTATCCCCCTCACATATAAGGCATGCAGCCTTATGTAGAACAAAAATAATATTTCTCAAAGATATCCACAATCTAACACCTAAAACTGAATGTCACATTACAAAACAAAAGGGACTTATGGCTACAGATAATTAAGGTGCCTTTCAGCTGACCTTCAGATATAGAGAGTAACCTTGACTATTCACATAAGCCCAATATAAACATAAAGGTTTTTGGGAGTGAAAAGAGGTATGCTAAAGAGAACTAGAGAGATTCTGTATGAGAAGATTTTGTTCCAGCATTGCTGACTTTGAAGATGGAGGAAGAGGCCATGAGCTAAGGAATGTGGGTGGCCTTTAGAAGATGAAAAGACAAGAAAAGAGATTCTCCCCTGGAGCCTTGTCAACAACATCATTTCAGTGTAGTGAAACCATTTGGAGGCTTCTGACTACCAGGAAGAAATAATTTATATTGTTTTAAATCATCAAGTGTGCAATTTGTTATAGCATTAAAGGGGGAGTAATACACTGTGATAGAGACTAACAACCTTCTTGCCATTGTTCTAACACTGTCAGCACAAAAAAGCAGAGAGGTATCCATTGAAATGTACCATATCTTTGGGGAGAAAAACAATATGCCATGTTGAAGGATCCTAAACAATTGCAAAAAGCAAGTAAAATCACCTTTCAAACACTTGGGTAATGATCGCTCCAAATAAGATCTAGGAATAATGCTAAATTAGTTGGCGAACTTTAAAGAGAAAGGGGGTATTTACCTCCAAATATTAATTAATTAATCTAATGGTTTTAAAATAGGCTCAAATTCTTTTGCCATACTCCCTCAGTGAGGAGGGTTTGGGCTGAACAAAATGACTCACTTTTGAAACTAAGTGAGCTTACAGAAATAGAGTAACTTTAGAATCACAAGCCCAAATTGAGCAACAATCTAAAAGAATGCCTTGCCATGGAGCTGAGAGAGAGAGCACCGGTAGGGTCCTTGCCTATATGCAGACCATCCTGTTTTAATCTCTGGCACTGCACATAGTCCTGTGAGTACTACCCGGAGCAATCCCTGAGCACCTCTAGTTGCTCCTCCACCCCACCTGTTAACACCAGAACAAATAACTAGCTCATGACCTCATTTCAGGAGTTTCAAAGTCATAAATCAAGGAAAGACCGAGATGTCGATTTGGGGAACATCAAGGAGCTATGAAAATGAAATGCAGTGTGAAATCCTAGATAAGAACCAAGCACAGAAAAATGTATTAACTGGTAAAAGCTAATAATGATAGCTAGAGAAAAAAAAGAGCTGGTAAACTATGAATAAAGGCTGCAGTTTAGTTGTTAGTATTATAGCTGTGACAATTTTTTCAATTATTACACTATGATTAAATAAGTAAATATGGGAAACAATTATGATATTGCACGACCACTACAATTCTTTTATAAGTCTAGAATTATTAAAATCAAAAGTTGAAGATACCAATTCAAATGCAAAGAATGACGAGAAAAAATGTTTACTATAGGTTGAAGGAAAACATAATTTTACCCAAAGGAACTATTACAAAACAATTGAAAGGCAAGCAAAGGAGTTGTTTTATAAACTAACTGAAGAATGAGAATTCTATATTGACATATAAAAATGATCATCGGGGCCGGAGTGACAGCCCAGTGGGTAGGACATCTGCCTTTGCGAAGCCGGCCCATGCCGGCCCAGATTTGATTCCCGGCATCCCATATGGTTGCCCGAGCACTGCCAGGAGTAATTCCTGAGTGCTGAGCCAGGAGAAACCCCTGAGCATTGCTGGGTGTGACCGCAAAAAAGCAAAAAAAAAAAAAAAAAAAATCATCATTACTAAGAATTAAAGCTGTGAAGCATAAAATCATGTCCTCTATTTACAATTGAATTAGCAAAGCTTCAAACATGATGTATTCCAAACATACTGCTATGAGGTTATGAAGAGATAAATCGTTTCACAAAGTTTCCTTTCTGTGGGGCAAAGTGGCAGGTATGGGTGGTATACCCAGCTGTGCTCAGGACTTACTCCTGGCTCTGCATAAGTGATGACTCTTGGCTGAGCATTGGAAACATGTGAAGTGCAAGGATTAAACAGTGCAAGGCAATCAATCGCCTGCAAGGGCAAACACCTTATCTGCTCTATTATCTCTCCAACCCTTCATATATCCTTGTTAGAATATAAACTGAGGAACCAAAGAGATAGTACAGATAGTAGGGTGTTTTTCTTGTACACAGCTGACCCAGGTTTAATAACTGGCACCACATACAATCACATGGGCCCAGCCTGTAGCGATGCCTGTCCACAGAGCTAGGAGTAAGCCCTGATCACCAACTGGGTGTGGCCTCCAAACAAAGACAAGAACAATAAAAAGAAACAAAGAAGGAATAGAAATTGATTAAAAAATGTGTGGGTATCTTCCTCTCATCTTTTTTGTTTAATTTTGGGGGCACACCCAGTGATGCTCAGAGGTTACTCCTGGCTCTGCACTCAGGAATTATACCTGGTGGTGCTTGAGGACCATATGGGATGCCAAGGATCAAACTCAGACTGCATGTGAGGCTAGTGCCTACCTGCTATCCTATCTCTCTGGCTGCATGATTTATCAATGCATTAAACAAAACATTTAACGTGCACAAATCTTGAGCTAGCAAGATAGTTCAAAGGACAGGAATACATGCTTTACGTGCAGAATACCTAGGTTTAAAATCTGGCCTTTTGTAGTTTGCTGAGCACTGCTGAGAGTAACCCTCAGCCTGGAGCCAGGAGCAGTCCTCAGCACTGTTGCTGTGGCCTCAAAAACTAAACCAAATCAAAGCACAAATCTCACCTACAGTCATAGGCTTGACTACAGTATTCAAAAACAAACAAAATGTAAAAAACTTCATTTGTATCTAAGTCTTTTAAACCATGAACATGGACTATCTTTCAAACTAGGTTTTAAATGCTATTACTTTAAAGCATAGAATATGTAATTAAGTGCCAGTAGAATAATACTTGATCACTTGATCACTTGAATCCCATTATTCATCGATTTACTTGAGTGGGCGCCAGTAACATTTCCATTGGATCCTATCACATGCCAATGTAGCCCAATGGCATCTAGTTGATTCAGGAATCTGAAGAGCCTCAAACCGCTCCTTCAGGGTCTTGACAAGGAAGTTCGACCATCTTGTAGGTGGGTGGCCACATGATCTTTTGAGATCCTGTGGGATCCAGTCGGTAACGGCTCTAGTCCAGCGGTTGTCTCCAAATTGCATTACATGTCCAGCCCATCTGATTTTCGATGCCTTGGCAAACGAGACAGCGTCCCTGATTCAGGAATAGTGACGGAGGTCAGAACTCCAGATTCCTTCTCTCACTTGAGTGAGGCGTGATATTCCAAGCATAGCTCTTTCAATTTCTCTCTGGGAGACATGAATAGCATTCTCATCCTGCTTTTTCTAGGACCCAGGTCTCAGAGGTGTATGTTAATGCAGGGAGAACGGTGGAGTCAAAGAGATGTGCCCGGAGCCAGAGGTTCTTTTGTCCTTTTAGCTATTTCTTCGATGCCTTTGAAGGCATTCCATGCCGCTCTCTTACTCCTGCACAGCTCAGGTTTTAGGTCGTTCATCATGCTGATTTCTCGACCTAGGTACACATAACTGCTGCATTCAGAGATGTTTGTTCCATTGAGAGTGAATGGGGCCTCTGCAACTAGTTTATTTTTCATAAACATAGTTTTCTTTAGATTCAGCTGTAGATCTATCTTTTCACATTCTCAGTCGAAGTCAGCCAGCATTTGTGCTGCTTGGCTAATGTTTGGTGTTATTAGAACGATGTCATCAGCAAAGCAGAGGTGGTGTAGTTGCCAACCATCTATCTCACTCCCATTCCTTCCCATTCTAATTGTCACATGATGTTCTCGAGGGTGGTGCTGAAGAGTTTTGGTGAGATGGTATCACCCTGTCGAACCCCTCTTTTGACATTAATGATCACTTCTTTGTAGAATAGTGAGATCCTGGTGGTGAATTCGTAATACAGCTCATGAAGGATCTTGATGTATTGGGTTTGAACACCCTGTTTGGCTAGGGCTTCGATGACTGTTTCAGTCTTCACAGAATCAAAGGCTTTCTGTAAATCAATGAACGTGAGACAGAGCGGCATCTTGTACTCTCTACAAACCTCGATGAGCTTTGTTACTGTGTGGATATGACCGATTGTGCTGAATCCTTTCCGGAGGCCAGCTTGCTCACATGGTTTTCCTTCATCTAGTGTTTTGCCAATCCTGTTCAGGATGACTCGTGTAAACAGCTTGTAGATGACAGACAACAGGCAGATGCCGGCCATAGTTGCCAATGTCGTGAATGTCTCACTTCTTGAACAGTAGAACTGTCCTGCTGATTTTCCATTGGGAAGGTACCTTGCATTCGGACAAGTAGCTTGTGAAGAGCCAAGCTAGAATAATACATTGCAAACATATGCAAAACCATTGAGGCTAGTGTTATGACTCAATTACTGTACATGCCTTGCAGGCAAGAGACTGGGTTTGATCCTCAGCACCATACCAAAGAAGGCAGAAAAATGATATCAGATATTAAGTTTTAATATAGAAAGAGGTACACAACATTTTGTATATAGAAAGAGGTACACAACATTTTAATATAGAAAGAGGTACACAACATTTTGTAAATTGTAAAAAAATGATTAAAAAATCAACCACAGTATTGCCATTGTTTAAAATCAAAGCCAAGCATTTTTAAGTTTGTATATCAATCACTATCACTATCTTCCCGTTAATCATCTATTTGCTAGAGTGAGCACCAGTAATATCTCCATATGCCCCGTCTCATGCTAGTAGAACCCAAAGGCATCCGCCTGCTCCAGGAACATAGAGAGCCTCAACCATTATATTAGGTCACGGGAATGACCTAATATAAATGTTACTGGTATTTGCATATCAAATACTACATGAGCAGCTTGCCAGGCTTGCTGTGCGGGTGGCATACTGTTGTAGTCAACTGTAAATAAAGCATTTATTGATGAACCGCATGACCACTAGCAGCCACGCCGAGCCGGGCTGTGATAGTCTGGTCTGCTGGGTGGAGTTGTGACTGGAGGGAAGTCCGGATGTGGAAAATGGCAGGCCCCATGGAGTGGGGGAGGGTGGTCTGGCTTGTTGTGAGGCTCAGCTGGGGTGGCAGGCCAGGGCTAGAACCCGCCATGCCTCCTGGGCGCCTCATGAGCAGCTGGGCACAGGGAGAGCAAGTAGCAGCTCTGCCCCATGTCTGAGAGTCTCTGGTTCAGCATACTTGGGCCGGATTGAAAAAAACTGCTGCAGGGTGGCTGTTGATGATCTGGGCTGTGATAGTCTGGTCTCAGACATGTGATAGTCTGGTCTCTCAGACATGGGCAGAGCTGCAACTTGCTCTCCCTGTACCCAGCTGCTCTTGAGGCGCCCGGGAGGCATGGCGGGTTCTAATCCTGGCCTGCCACCCCAGCTGAGCCTCACAACAAGCCAGACCAGCCTCCCCACTCCGTGGAGCCCACCATTTTCCACATCCGGACTTCCCTCTAGTCACAACTCCACCCAGCAGACCAGACTTGTATATCAAATGATAAAGAATATCGAATATGCCAAAGGCAGCTTGCCAGGATCTTTTATGTGTCTGGGTTCATCCCAGGGGGCCTAGTCTTTTTTCTATGTCAAGCTATCAACTCTCCAGGGCCCATGAGGCAGAGCCCTGGGTGTAGACAAGCCAGTAACAATAATGGATCTCATTCCCAACAAATAGAGACATTACTGGCACCCACTTGAGCAAATTGATGAACAACTGGAAGACAAGTAGCAAGTGACATATCAAGTAACCACTTGTATCACTTGTCTTCACATTGTTCATCAATTTGCTGGAGTGGGCACCAGTAATGTCTACATTCGCTGGGAATGAGGCCCATTACTGTTACTGTTTTTGGCATATCGAATACACCATGGGTAGCTTCTGCCATGTCAAATAATAACTGAAAAATTTTCTTCATAATTTTTAAGAGACACGTGCTATCTTCTGTATTATGGCCCTTCCATAAATAAGTGCAATGCAGATAAGAACTGATAGGATATTGAAGTCAGTTTCAATTATTTCTCATCAAAACAGTTGACAGATCGCCTGTCTTTGTGTAATGCCCTGCTTGTCTTTAAGCGTGCAGCACCACCCACCTGTGTGTGTTACAGACTTTGGTGATCTGTTTTTGAAAAGAGCATCTTTGATCCAGGTCCACAGCCGTAGGGAGTGAACTTTGAGTTGCTGTCAGTTATGCTTAGGAACAAAAATAAATCTTTTGTTGGAAGCACCACTATTTTTATTGACATAAAGTTGACCTGAGACAGATAATGAGCAAGAGATTCATATCAGGCTTGTGGGAGGGAAGGGAAACTCCTCTTTCATTTTTCAGAAACAGTTTGAGAACCATTGCCCAGTGACTGACTTATAAAACAGCTCAGCCCAAGGCTGATGAAACGCAAGGCAGATCCCTTCTCTGCGACACACAAGCACATTCCACAGAAGAGCTGACTTGCTAATGCAGGTCTGAGTACCCGTCTCAGAATCTCGGTGGCTTCTCTGGCTTTTCCCCTGGTCTCCGTCTTCTTTTTTAGACACAAGTCACAGAGCAGGGATTAGTTGGGGATATTTGAAGACTGTCTGGCACATAAATGGCTAATTAACTCCTTATTGGATCCTCTTAAATCCCCATTTCCTTTTGAATTGCATCCAACATTTGCCTCCCCCATGCCCTAAAAATTTTAAAGTACTGTACAAACAACAAAAATTGTGCTGAGGGTCTTAATTATGTCTTTCACAATGCTATTTGAAAACACTGCACTTACCTTTTCCCTCAGATAGTTGCACAAGATGCTTATTGAGACAACCAGCCAGGCAAAACTTGCACAAATCGAGTCCAAGCCATAAGGTCTCAAACAGGAAAAAAAAGGCTTCCATGGGGAAAGATGATCTTTATATTACATAAGAAATGCTGATGCGAACTCCACTAAGTGGGAAACATGGGTAAAATCCTTAGGACAGATGAATAGCAAAGAACAATTGAAAGAAAATTAAAAACCCAAACAAATGCTAAGTGCCAAACATGCATGTCCCCTCTTCTGAGTTGTCCCTCATAGACAGCTGAGGACAACCTCCAACATTTTGTTGGCTCCTTTTCCTCAACTTTTCCCCATCTCAGGAAGATAGAACATAAAAGGAAAAGAGATTTCTTTATCCAGTCTTCTGTTCTCAGGTACTCAGGTTGTTTCCAGATTCTGGCTATTGTGCTGTGATACATATAGAAGTGAAGATGGTATTTCTGTTTTGTGTTTTTGGCTTCCCAGGGTATATTCCCAGGAATGGTATTGCTGGGTCAATGGGAACTCAATTTCTAGTTTTTGAAGGTCCACATTATTTTCCAAAAGCACTGAACCAGTCGACATTCCCCACAACAGTGGATAAAAGTCTCTTCCTCTCTACTTCTGCACCAGTACTGGTTGTTCTTGCTCTTTTGGATGTGTGCCAGTCTCTTTGGTGTGAGGTGATATCTCATTGCTGTTTTGATTTGCATCTCCCTGATGATTAATGATGAAGAGCACTCTTCATATGCCTAAACCATGGTACATCTACACAGTGGAATGCTATGCAGCTGTCAGGAAAAATGAAGTCATGAAATTTGCCTACAAATGGATGGACATGGAGATCATCATGCTTAGTGATATCAGCCAGAAGGAAAAGGACAGATATAGAATGACTGCATTCATCTGTGGAATATAAATATAAGCCAGTGTTCTACTAATTGTTGGAAATGGTAATGCCAGACTAGAACTGAGCATTGAATGTAGGCAACGAAATATACATGATAAACCCTAAATATATGTATGGCAAGCAACAATGAGTAATAGAACGAAGAAAGAGGGAGAAAGAGAGAGAGTGAGAGAGAGAGAGGAGAAACAGTACCTGCTATAGAGGCAGGCTGGGGGATATGGGAGGAATATGGGGACATTGGTGGTGGGAAATGTGCACTGGTGTAGGGGGTGGGTGCTGCTACATTGCATGACTAAAGCCCAATCATGAACAGCTTTGTAAATGTCTATGTCATGGAGTTATAATAAAAAAGAAAAGAAAATGAAGATGCAAACAAATTTTTTAAAAAAGGAAAACAGGTGTTTTTTTATAATAGCCACAAATGTGTTTGAAACCTGTTACCAGTGGTCATGAGATGTTAAGCAGAGGAATAAACAAACTCCTTTTTGGTTCTCAATGTCATTATTTAAGATGAGAAATGTAGTCTATGAAAGACTGAAATGAAAGGCAGAGAGATAGTACAGAGTTAAAGCACTCACAAGCAGTCAACTTGGTTTGATTCTGAGCACCTCCTATAGACTCCTGCATACCAGGAGGGCTGTATAAGAGAACACAGAGTCAAAAGCACTCAGCATTTCACATGTGGCCACACCACCCTTCCCCTAACCCTGTAAAACTATTATAGTCATTGTATTGATTCTCCTTCAAAAGTTAGGATTTCTGACACTAACGTCAAATACTTAGAAAGAACCAGGGCAAAAGCATAATCCAGAGAACTATTTCATTGTTATATAGGCAATAACATAAACCAGTGTAATATATAAATAGTAATATATTAATAGTGTAATATATAAGCAGTAATACATAGTCAGTGGTACTAAAGAACAGTTTAAAAGCAAGTAATGCCTTGCCAAAGATATGGAAAGTTCTTACACTGGTGATTTTTTAATTAAACATTTTATTATACCACCGTGAGATATACAATTACAACGTTGTTCATGTTTGGAGGTTTCAGTCACATAGTGTTCCAGCACCCGCCCTCCACCAGTGCCCATTTCCCACCACCAATGTCCCCAATTCCCTTCCCCATCCCATAGCCTGCCCAAATGGCAGGTTCCTTATCTCTTTTCTCTCTCCCTCTTTCTCTTTACCTTCTCCTACACATTGTGGGTTGCACTACATAACTTGGAAGCCATCATGTGCATTTTTTTGCCTGTATTTAATGCTCAGTTCTATGTTGGTATCAGCCCTTTTGACATTTATTCACACATGTTCCCTTCTCTGTCTTACCTAACCTCTGTCTCCCTCACGTTTGCTGTAATTTCCACTTTTGGTAAGACCACCTGATATATTTATGTCATGCAAATAAATGCAGTCATTCTATGTCTCTCTCTTTCCTTCTGACTAATTTCACTCAACATAATCCTTTCCATGTCCATCCACTTATAGGAAAATTTCATAACTTCATTTTTCCTAACAGCTGCATAGTATTCCATTGTGTAGATGTACCACAGTTTCTTTATCCAGTCATCAGTTCTCGGGCATACTGGTTGTTTCCAGGTTCTGGCTATTGTGAATAGTGCTGCTATGAAAATAAAAGTGTGGATTGTGTTTCCACTGTGTGTTTTTGGCTTCCCAGGGTATATTCCCAGGATTGGTATGGCTGGTTCTAGTCTTTGGAGGAATGTCCATGTTGTTTTCCAGAAAGGTTGTACAAGTCGACATTTCCACCAACAATGTATGAGAGTACTCTTTTTCCCCACATCCACGCCAGCACTTGTTGCTTTTACCCTTTTGAATATAGGCCAGTCTCTGTGGTGTGAGGTGATATCTCATTGTTGTTTTGATTTGCATCTCTCTGATGATTAGTGATGATGAGCATTTTTTTCATATGCCTTTTGACCATTCAAATTTCTTCCTTGTCAAAGTTTCTGTTCATCTCTTCTCCCCATTTTTATGGGGTTGGCTGTTTTCTTCTTATACAGCTGTACCAGTGTCTGATATATCCTGGATATTAACCCCTTATCAGATGGGTATTGGGTGAATATTCTTTCCCATTCTGTGGACTGCCTTTCTATCTTGGTCACTGTTTCTTTAAAAGTGCAGAAGCCGAGACTGGAGCCCGGTTCGCGCCGAGCCCAGCTGATGATGGGATCCCGAGGAGGGCAGATGGGTTTTGGGTGTTGGCCCATCGCCTCTGGGGGTCCCGGAAGCAGCCGGATGAAACTCGCCCAGCACACTAGCCACCATCTTCGCTGTCCAGACGCTGAGAAAATGCCTCACGACCAGATCAACAGAGCAAGACCAGTTCGAGCCCAGGTAGGCGGCTCCCAGAAGCGGAATCACTGGGAATTCGCCAGATGGAGTCAGGATTAAGCCACTCCCCCTCCATTTTGTCGAGTCTGGTGGACCCGCCCAGGAGCCGCCCGGGAACCAGTATGCAGAGCTGCGCAAGCGGCTGGGGAGACTGGGGCCCGGCTCGCGCCGAGCCCAGCTGACGATGGGATCCCGAGGAGGGCAGATGGGTTTTGGGTGTTGGCCCATCGCCTCTGGGGGGTCCCAGAAGCAGCCGGATCAAACCGCCCAGCACACTAGCCACCATCTTCGCTGTCCAGACGCTGAGAAACTGCCTCACGACCAGATCAACAGAGCAAGACCAGTTCGAGTCCAGATCCACTAAAATAGTGAAACAGTAATGTCTTTTAATGCACTGTATTCCACGAAGAGCAGGAAAGTTTATCGGGAAGGAGATATAAAGACGAAAGAAATGACATACAGAATCTGCCAAGTAGTTGAGGTGCGGGGAGGGGAGGGAGGTGGGGACATTGGTGATGGTAGATGGGTTTGGGTGGAGGGATGGGTGTTGGAACACTGTAGATCCAAAACTCTACATGAGCATCTTTCAATTGTATGTCTAAAATGGTGTAATAATATTTGGGGGGGAAATAATAAAATTAAATAAAAAAAAGTGCAGAAGCTCTTTAGTTTCATGTAGTCCCATATTTTTATGTTTTCTTCTAGTTGCTTTGTTTATGGTGTTTCACCTTTGAAGATGTCTTTAACTTCAATGTCGTGGAGGGTTTTTCCTATATTTTCTTCAATGTGCTTTATGGATTCAGGTCTGATATTGAGATCTTTAATCCATTTTGATCTGATTTTTGTGCAAGGTGTTAGACACAGGTCCAAATTCATTTTTTTACATGTAGCTGTCCAGTTTTCCCAGCACCACTTGTTGAAGAGGCTTTCCTTACTCCAGTTTGGACTCTTTGCACCTTTATCAAAGATTAACTGAGCATGTCTTTGAGGGTGGGTGTCAGGATACTCAACTCTATTCCATAGATCCACAGGTCTGTTTTTATTCCAGTACCATGCTGTTTTTATTACTGCTGC
This sequence comes from Cryptotis parvus, assembly GCA_021461705.1. Lineage (NCBI taxonomy): Eukaryota > Metazoa > Chordata > Mammalia > Eulipotyphla > Soricidae > Cryptotis > Cryptotis parvus. Next base: position 22,795 of record JAJIBD010008535.1, on the reverse strand, counting down.
TTTGTAGTACAGTTTGAGGTTAGAAAAGGTGATGTCTCCCATCTTCTTTTTCCTGAGGATTGCTTTAGCTATTTGTGGGGGTTTATAATTCCATATGAATTTCAGGAATGTTTGGTCAATTTTTTTAAAGAATGTCATGAGTATCCTTATAGGAACCACATTGAATCTGTACAAAGCTCTAGGGAGTATTACCATCTTGACAATGTTAATTCTCCCCATCCATGAGCAGGGAATGAGTTTCCATTTCCTCATGTGCTCTTTATTGCTTGAAGCAGTGTCTTGTAGTTCTCTTTGTATAGGTCCTTTACACATTGATTAAGCTGATTCCTAGGTATTTGATTTTCTGTGGTACAATTGTGAATGGAACCGATTTCTTAATATCCCTTTCTTCTCTTTCGTTATTTGTGTATAGGAAAGCCACCAACTTTTTGGGTATTGATTTTGTACCCTGCCACTCTACTATACATATCTATTGTTTCTAAGAGTTTTTGGGTCGATACTTTAGGGTTCTCTAAGTATAATATCATGTCATTTGCAAATAATGATAGCTTGATTTGCCTATCTGGATGCCCTTAATGTCCTTTTCTTTTCTGATTGCTATGGCGAGTACTTCCAGTACTATATTGAATAAAAGAGGTGAGAGAGGGCAACCTTGTCGTGTTCCTGATCTTAAGGGGAAGGCTACACTGATGAATTTTTAACCATGAAATTTGACTTACCTCTTATTTTCCACTGCCTTAAAACCATTTTGGAAACAAGCAGAGCATAAATAAATAAACACTTAACTCTTCCCTCTATGTTTGGGTGAAAGCAGGTGGCAACTGAATCAACATATGTGTGAGAGTTAAAAACAAATGTTTTAGGAGGTAAGTCCCTTGAATAATGCAGGAACAGATCAGTCAGATTCACAACTTACAAACTGTTCCAACTAATTTTTGGAAACCTTAAAGCCAGACTAGAACAGAGCATTGCATATAAGCAAAGGGATATTTGTGATAACCCCTACATATATGTATGCAAGCCACAATGTGTAAAAGAATGGAGAGAGAGACAGAGAGAGAGAGAGAGAGAGAGAGAGAGAGAGAAGAGGAAAAGTTCCTGCTATAGAGGCAGGCTAGGGAAGTGGGGAGGGAATCTGGGAACATTGGTAGTGGAATGTGCACTGGTGGAGGGATGGGTACTTCTACATTGTATGACTGAAACCCAATCATAAACATTTTTGTAAATGTCTATCTCATGGCGTTATGATTTTTTTTAAAAAAGGTGTCCAACAGCATCTTTCATTGCGAAACAGGACAGAGGAGCTGATGCTATTCAAATGTCTTTCCTTTCTGCTTTACACATTAGCCCATTCCTAACTGGTTAATCAGAAAGGCTTCGAGGATGCCCAGCAAGACAATACCTGCTAACTGAGAGTCATTTCATCTCTTTGTCATCAGCAGAAAAACTTTCCTTTTGAGCTAAAATCTTCCATTTGGATGACTGTTGAGACAAAACTTTCTTTCTCATGAAATCTTCTCTGCACATCCGACTATTCACAGAATTCCTAGTGTCCTGTGTTGTAAGAAATGGTTTGGCAAGTTAATGCAGGCAAGTTAAATACAGATTTGGGGTTCTGGTAAAGCAGAGATATTAAAGCAAACTGTGGAAAACACCATCAAGAACAAAACCCTTTAAAACAGAAACTGTAATAAGGAATTCTGCAATGGAGCAATTTTTGTTAGGGCACTTCACTTTTATAACTTCAGGATCCTTAAATTGTATTTTAAATTCACTGTATCACTGTCTTCCCGTTCATCATCAATTTGCTCGAGCGAGCACCAGTAACATCTCCATATGACCTGTCTCATGCAAGTAGAGCCCAAGGGCACCAGCCTGCTCCAGGAACATAAAGAGCCTCAAATCATTCCATCAGGTCATGGGAATGAGGTCTATAACTGTTACTGGTATCTGGCATATCAAATACAACACGGGCAGCTTGCCAAGTTCTGCCGTGTGGGTAGCATACTCTTGTAGTCATCTCTAAATCCAGCATTTATTGATGAACTGCGTGCGCGCAAGTAGCCACAGGAGCTGGGCTATGATAGGCTGATCTACTGGGTGGAGTTCTGACGAGGGGGAAGTCCGGATAAAATAAAACTTTCTCCCCTTATAAAACTTCATTCTCCTGCAGGAAATCAAGGAGTCCAAATGCATGATGCCATGCTCTTGTCTGAGTGAAGACAGAAGCTTCAATTCAACCTTCTTCCCATCTTCTGAAACTCTTCCCTGTTCCCATTTGAATTGTTAATTTTCTCCTGTTTGCTGTTGGCAGAAACATATTTTAAATTACACCTGAAAAAGAAAATACTATAAATCTTTTAGAATTTAGAGTTAACTCAATTCCTACTGCATCTAGTAGGAGAATTAAAAAAAATTTTTTTAATCACCATGCATTACGAAGTTGTTCATGATTGGGTGTGGGGCATACAATGTTTTATACAATGTTTTAATACCAATTAATTCACCCGTGCCCACTGCCCCTCTGTCTTCCTCCTATCCACCAGACTCTGTAATGGGAACCTTTTAATAACTTTTGGAACTGTGCTTACAGTACTGCTGCTGATAAGGTTTCACCATAGTACTTTACTGAACTTCGGCATCCCCTTTCCTTCAAGGAGGGATTCTTCTGACATATCTCCTCTTGTCTTGAAACTATTCAAAATCAAGTACTGATACGCATGGAAATGTATTCCAGAACTCATATTCTCAAGACGATCTGAGAAGCTAACCGGTTGAACAACAGTGCAGTGCTGAGCTAGAAAGCAATATGGCATTTGATTTATTGTCGCACCTTAGGGTTTTGGATAAAGCTGGGCAGAGTGGTCACAGAATTCTGAGTGCCATAGTGTGTTTCCCTGAATACTAAAAATTGTTATGGTTTTTCTTTTTATCTGTGGAAGAGGGTTTTGGTGATTCTTTATTTCTATGCTCATAATTATTTAAAGTTTTGAGTTCAATAACTCAAACACACACAAACACACACACCTTTTTCTCTTTTACATGGGTAAACAATTTCTAAAACACTGGCGGTTAGAAAAGTCCCGCATAGAACTTTTTAAGTAGACTAGTTGATATATTTCACGTTGTGCTCCTGAAGGTCAAGTCGAAGTGTTTTTTTTTAAATGTTTTCAGATTCCGTATCCTCTAATTTGTCCATTTTTAAATCAGTCATTTTATGTTATTTTAAAAATTGATGAACTGTTGCCTTTGTGTTGTTTTCTTTGAAGGTTAAAGAAATCCAGAGGATCTGAACCTCACTTCTCATCTCCACTCTGTCTGTAAAATAGTGTCCTGGGGGAAGCCTGTTAAACATGTTCATTCCAGAGCTCCACCCAGAGAGCTCAAGAGAACTGGTCTGGAATTCACATTTTAAGAAAGAACCATGCCTGATTCTAAGGAGAACTATGGTACTACTCAGTTTCTTAGGCTTTAAAAAAAAACCGTATTATTGTTTTCTCCCTCCCTCTATATTCATAGAGGTTTAGAAGAACAAAATGGGCATATATCACTTTAAAAACTGGCCTTTGAGTCATTACTTTCATAAAGACAGATAACTCAAAGACACCATAATAACTCAGACTTGTTACTTTCATAAAGACAAAGCTAATGTGGAAAACTGATTTAGTTAAGAAGCATGTAGTCCTGTGTGAGATGCGCAGGGTTTCCTTTTGAACATGTAGGCGGTTGTTAAACTAGCCAGCAAAAGGTTGGCTATACAGCCAGTAGCAGCACAGAGACTTTGCCTTTTTTTTTGTTGTCTTCATCCTTGATACTATTACATATTAATTTTGCCACCAAAACTTTCTGGGTTCATGGTCAGTGATTTTTTCTTGTTCTTCTTTTTTTTTTTTTTTGCTTTTTGGGTCACACCTGGCAATGCTCAGGGGTTACTCCTGGCTCTGCACTCAGGAATTACGAGTGGCGGTGCTTGGGGGACCATATGGGATGCCGGGGATCAAACCCAGGCTGGCACAGGTCGGCCACGTGCAAGGCAAACGCCCTACCCGCTGGACTTTCGCTCCGGCCCATGGTCAGTGAATTTCTGAGGATGGTGATAGTATGTGTGACTCTCAAACATATGTGTGACTCTCAACCATTCTGCTTGTAAGTTTGTCTGTGTTTATGGCATGAATCTATAGCCTAAGGATATTGCCACAAATCATGGAGCTCTGGTTGTGACTGCAGGTAAGAAAGGTAAACACAGCTTATCTTTCTAAATACACTCCTGATGAGGTGATACTGTATGGGGCTTGGTTAATGCAAGTACATTTATCCAATCTTTGTTTGTGATGACAAGTATATGATGTTACATATAGTAAATCATAGTATCTACATATGAGTGTTATTGCTACAGCCTATAATATTGGCAGAACACTAGATGAAGGCCAACCATGCGAGCAAGCTGGCTTCCGAAAAGGATTCAGCACAATCGACCATATCCACACAGTAACCAGGCTCATTGAGGTTTGTAGGGAGTACAAGATGCCGCTCTATCTCATGTTCATTGATTTACAGAAAGCCTTTGATTCTGTGGAGACTGAAGCAGTCATCGAAGCTCTAGCCAAACAGGGTGTTCAAACCCAATACATCAAGATCCTTCGTGAGCTGTATTACGGATTCACCACCAGGATCTCACCATTCTACAAAGAAGTGACCATTGATGTTAAAAGAGGGGTTCGACAGGGTGATACCATTTCACCAAAACTCTTCAGCACCACCCTGGAGAACATCATGCGACAATTAGAATGGGAAGGAATGGGAGTGAAGATAGATGGTCGGCAACTACACCACCTCTGCTACGCTGATGACATCGTTCTAATAACACCAAACATTAGCCAAGTGGCACAAATGCTGGCTGACTTTGACCGAGAATATGGAAAGATAGGTCTACAGCTAAATCTGAAGAAAACTATGTTCATGAAAAATGAACTAGTTCCTCAGGCCCCATTCAAGCTCAATGGAACAAACATCTCTGAATGCAGCAGTTATGTGAGCTAGGTCAAGAAATCAACATGATTAATGACCTAAAACCTGAGCTGCGAGGAGGAAGAGAGCAGCATGGAATGCCTTCAAAGGCATCGAAGAAATAGCTAAAAGGACAAAGAACCTCCAGCTCTGGGCACATCTCTTTGACTCCACTGTTCTCGCTGCATTAACATACGCCTCAGAGACCTGGGCCCTACGAAAGCAGGATGAGAATGCTATTCATGTCTCCCAGAGAGGAATCGAAAGAGCTATGCTTAGAATATCACGCCTCACTCAAGTGAGAGAAGGAATCTGGAGTTTTGACCTCCGTCGCTATTCCAGAATCAGGGACGCTGTCTCGTTTGCCAAGGCATCGAAAATCAGATGGGCTGGACATGTAATGCGATTTGGAGACAACCGCTGGACTAGAGCCGTTACCGACTGGATCCCATGGGATGTCAAAAGATCATGTGGCCGCCCAACTACAAGATGGTCAGACTTCCTTATCAAGACCCTGAAGGAACGGTTTGAGGCTCTTCATATTCCTGGATCAACCAGATGCCATTGGGCTGCATTGGCACGTGATAGGGTCCAATGGAAATGTAACTGGAACCCACTCGAACAAATCGATCAATAACGGGATTCAAGAGATCAAGTGATGTTAACAATATTGGTATCCCATTCATCCTAAGGATGGCAACCCCAGTGCTCTGAGTAGCTCTCTCCTTTGCTTCTCTTTGAACAATGCTCAAGGGTGCAAAATGAGCATCATTATGATGCTATTATAAAAATACATTAATATTTGTGGTTCATCAATAAATGCATGAGATGAGAGTCTACTATTACAAGAGTATCCCACCCTTATGGCAGAGTCTGGCAAGATACGTGTGTCGTGTTTATATGCAAAAAGAAGTAAAGATTATAGACCTCATTTCCATGACTCGAAGGGATGTTTTGAGGCTCTTTATGTTCCTGGACAAGCAGATACCCTTGGGCTTCGCTAGCATGTGACAAGACATATGGAGATGTTACTGGTGCCCGCTCAAGCAAATCGATGATGAACGGGAAGACAAGTGATACAAGTGATTTATAAGTGATAATAGTATAAATTCACACTTTTCCTATGACATAGGTGAGAGAACTGAATTAAACAAGATTTAGTGACTTGCCCAGAGTCGGAGCTAGTTAGTATAACAGCTGGGATTAAATGCTGGCCTGGTAACTCTCCATCCCCAGGTTGTGACAGTTGTGTGGTCGGACTGTGCTCCAGGTCTGTAGAGAATGCTGACCTAAATCTGGTCACCTTCTCTGCAGCACAGAGTGTGGAGCTCAAGAAAAGGAAACTTCTGGGTAGTTTATAAAGTTCAGAGGAGAGCCAAAGTGTCCTGAAGGAAGCAACGATTCATTTTGCCCTGTGTGACTTTAATTTGTGTCCCTTGTGTGTGCATAATACAACAGCCAGAATGGTAAGTTTTTTCTCCTTATCAAAATGGTCAATAAAAGAATCCTTTAGTGTCATACTGTGTTTTCTTAATTTTAGATCCTGCATAACACATTGTGAAAGTTAGCATTTATGAAGTGCTTACCAATTGGTTCATTAATACTGTTTTTTACTGAATGTCTGTGCTCCCCACAATTTTATAAGCTGAAGCTCTTACCTCAATGTGATTGTATCTGGAGGTGAAGCTTTTTAGAAGTAGTAAAACTTCGATGAGGGGATAAAGGTGACATTGTCAAAGTGGAATGAATGTCCACACAGGAAAAGGCCAGAGAGCTTGCTCTTGCTCCGTCTCCATCATTTGAAGATGTGGAAAAAATGGCAGCTGTCTCCAAGTTAGGAAGAGTCTTCTTGTCACCAGCCAAGGTCAGCACCTTGACCTTGAACTTTCTGGGCTTTAAAACTGAGAGAAACTAGTTTCTATTGCCTCTGTATGCACCCATTCTGTGGTTTCTGTGATAGCACACTAAGCTGACTAACATGGCATTCTAGTAATAAATACTAAGACTACACACTGAAAGTGAGGCTCAGAGAGAAGCTCTCTGAAGGTCACTTGGCCACTATTCAAATCTGGCCAGCCTGAAATGGTTGGTTTTTATGTGCTGCCCTATTTCCTACCCCTTTCTGTTTGAGATAAAATGGAACAACAAAGCCACACCTTGTTGTTTAACTAAATCAGTGTCAGAAAGAATGGTAATGAAGAGAGAAGTAGAAACTAAGGTGTCTAAATGCAGTTAATATTGTGATGAAAAATAGCTCACATGAAAGCCAGTAAACTAATATATGTAACAATTCATAAGTAGGTATTGATGCTAATAGTTTGTAATCCCCTTCTTATTCTGATCACCTGGAGTTTGAAATAGTTGTAGGGTCAAGGTGGCTTCCAAGAAAGTATTGATTTTAAGACACAAGAAAGAGCTTTCCAAGAACATCAAGAAATCAGTTGGATCAAAATATATTTTCAGGTTATCTTCTGACCACAGAGTATTAGTGAAAAATCATAGAGTTGAGATCTAGCAGCCTAGAGTATGGATCTACCACATGTCTGCCTTGTTTTATATTGTTGGGGGAAGCCATGTTTCTTTTCAAAGGAAGAAATTACTGGGATCCTGCCTCAAAGGAAGATGCAGAAACTGCTGATAGAAATTGAAATCCCACCACAATCGTAGGATCCCAGTGCAGCTATAAAACGACTGTCAGGGGACAGAGTGATTGTACAGCAGTAGGTCACATGAATTGCATGTGGCTGATTAGGTTCAATCTCTGGTACAATATATGGTCCCTAAGCATGACAGGAGCGATCCCTGAGTGCAGAGCCAGGAGTAAGCCCTGAAAACAGCCAAATTTGACCCCTAAAATAAGCAAGCAAAAAAAAAATAGATAAAAATGACTATCACACAGTTGGTCCCCAGGGTGGTTTCAGTGTCAGATCAGCCTTCCTGCCTGCCAGTTCTCTTTGTGACTGAAAGTCAGGGACCAACTCTGCAAGTGCTCTTCCATATATTCCTTCAGACGCTAGAAATGGAAAAATCTGCCTCCAAGCTTTTCATGAGGATTAAATGAGTAGTTTGAGTCTGGCACATACCAATGTACAAATAAGATTTTCAGATGCTTTTTTAGTTTCTTAACCAAGGTGCTTCTTCCCCCACTGACATTTTTCTTTAGAAAGATAATAGTATATGCTTTTAACATAAACCTTCATCTGGCTGCTATATATTATCAGACAGGAGGAAGCACCAGAAATATTTCAGAATTTTTTTATGCAAGCTCTATTAGTCCGTGTTAAAGAAGCAAAAACCTTTTACTATAGACTGAAAAGGGAAGAGAAAGGGAAAAACTGGCCTCCTTCAACAATGAGGGATATTTTTTGAGTGTGTCAGTATCTTCAAGAGGCTTTTCTTATACAAACAAGAGTATTTGCTGGTCAGTACCCAGAGATTTTTTTTCTTTGATGTATATTAAAAAAAATTAAAAGGAATATTCTTAGAAAGACATCTGTGCCTTGGGTGACTCACATTTGATCAATCCCTGTGAACCGAGCTTTCAGGGGATGTGCAATTATTTGCTCAGTTAGGCTTAAACTTTTTATTTATCTAATCACCCCCTGTAATGCTTTGATCTGAACTTCCAAGGCCTATTTTTCAACCACTTTAGCTACATATTTTAAGTCTTATGGTCTAATCAACCCCAGCCTATAAAACATGCAATGTCCTGTTTAATGCGTCCTATTAGGAAATCAGCTGCCACACGGATTTTGAAATCTCCCACTTTGTGACTGGATGAGCTGTTTGGAAGTGTCATTAATGTCATTATTCTGGGCGAGCAGGAGAAAACCGGCAGCCAAGTGTACCCTCTGCCTCCTGCCTGGCTTCTCCCTGCTAACGCTTGCTGAGTGACTCAGAGGTGAATCACCAATTCCTGCAGGTGTATGCTTGGGAGTCCTGGAAGCCTTCCACATCCCAGCAGGAGCAAATGTTGACTTCATTAGTTCATGGGGTTACTCAGCAGATCCAGCCAGCTTACAAAGACTATACAGTAGTTAAAAAATACATATGGATGTCTATGTATGGTCCGTGCATTTGTTTAAGTATGTATAACAATGAAAAGAAATTCACATTAATTATAAATAAAGCCTATGAATAAAACTGTAAATTCCACAAGTGCATTGCACTTAGACATTTAAAAGCTGCCACTGAGTAAGTAGAACATGCATTCATTTGAAATCTCTTGATGACAGTTTTCTGACCTTTTCTCAGTCTCTGCTTAGGCCTTGAGGAGAAATAGAGAATCAGCAATGGGAATTTAATAGGGCAGCCTTAGAGCTTATTGTCTTTGAATAACTTCCCAAAATTTGACCATTTATTATTTTTTCTTCTTAAGGAAAAAGATAGCTAAAAAGCAGAATATTTAGGGTTCTTTTTCCCTGTAGAAGCAAAAAATAAAGTAAGTATAATGTAAACAGAAACTATCTTGATATGCTAGCATTACTGAATAAAGACAGCAGGTATTACTTTAAAAAGAAATAAAATTTAAAATATTGCAATAGATCTGCAATGAATAAATTCGGCAACAATTATGGTCATTAATCAAAATAGACATGAAATATAGTACACCATGGTAATAGGTAACATTTATTTCTTACTATGTTTCAGAACCATTTAAAGTGCACTGCATATACTAATTCTTCTAATTATCTGGCAAACCTTGTAATATTGTACTATTATTGTCTCCATTTGACAGCTGTGGAACTCTAGGCAAAGAAAGATTAAATAACTTGCATAAGGTCCACAGATAATAAACAGCATAGGCAAAACTCAAATAGAGTCAGACGAACTCAGAGCTTACACTATAAAACATGATCTTATCATAGTCTAATGACAGCCTTTTTCCAGCAAACATAACAAAATCTATGTATTGAATCAATTCTGCCCACCACAAAGTAGACATTTATGTTTACGCTATACTTATTCCAAATGTGCACAGTGCATCCTCTCTTCTCTCCCTCTTTCTCTTGCACACTACATGCACATGCACACACACAGACTTTTTGTCATGTTGTTGTCATATATGCTACCCACACGGCAGAGCCTGGCAAGCTACCCGTGTCAAATTTGATATGCCAAATACCAGCAACTATTATAGACCTCATTCCCATGACCTGATGGAATGGTTTGAGGCTCTTTATGGTCCTGGAGCAAGCAGGTGCCCTTGGGCTCTACTAGCATGAGACAGGACATATGGAGATGCTACTGGCGCCCACTCGAGCAAATCGATGATGAACAGGAAGACAGTGATACAGTGATACAGTGTTGTCATGGGGGATCCCTCCTGGGAAGTGCTCAAGCACTTCCTGGTCTACACAGCACCAGGGCTCAGGTCTAGAGCCTTTTACGTGCAAGATGTGTTCTCTGCTACTGGAGTCACATTCTCAGCCCTTTTTTTCTTTATTAAACTTTTTCTTGAATTTCCCTAAAAGATTATGTGTTCTTGTTCTAAAAATCACAGTGAAAGCTTTGCTCTTAGAGGTCCGATTATATTTTTGGAAGCAGTTCAAGAGTAATTTAGAACACACGGTGGTAAAGAGAGGAGGAATCGAATTTGGTACAACTGTAAGTTAAAGTGTCTCCAATGATAAATTTCAAACAAGGGTTCTAAAATTCCAAAAATATTTGGTCGGGTCATCATTATAATAAATGTATAAACTTGCAAGGGTCATTCTGAAGAGCATTTGCTAGGCAACAGCTGCATAGATGTATCTAGTCAAATGATTCATTCTCCAAACATCTGAGACTGCACCATTAGGTCACGATTCAATAGATACTGCTTAGTCACCTGACACGTCAGAAGCCCGTTTGACTCTGTTCTCCATGCAAATTTATGAAAAGATGTATCAGTCAAGATCTGAGTAAGAAAGTGTTGAGGACTCAAAACCGGTAAATAAAGAAACAATTTTCAGGGTTAGATGGGACCTAGCGTCAAATGTAGATGCCTGGAGTAGGCGCAGAGGGTTGCTATCATACCCTGAAACCCTGGAGGGAAGTTATTGCCAGATCCCAGAGAAGGCAGTGACCATGAAGGGGCTGTCTCCAAAGGGTCTCTGTCAACCAGGAAGAGCATCTGCACATAGCACACCATGAAAATAACAAAATAAAATTTAAAATCTGAAAAGTCTAATTTTTTTTCTTTTAGAGTTTTGGGTCACACCTAGAAATGCTCAGGGGCTGCTTGTGGTTTTGTGGTCAGTAATTACTCTGTGCAAGTTGGGGGACCATATGGGATGTTGGTGGTAGAGACTGAGTCAGCCATGAGCAAGGCAAATGCTCTACCCTCTGTACTATCACTCTGGCCGCAAAGTCTAGTGTTTCACTTTACTTAGAAAATTAGAATAAATTGAAACAGAGAAAGGGGATGGGAGGCCCACTGTTTCTTCATACTTACTCCCATGGCTTTCGTTCTACCTTAGCATCTAACCAGCATTGCGGGACAGTAGGTCTTGTCCTTGACTGGACCCCCTTAAGAAAATTGCTTAAATGGTCTCATCTTATGATTTGAAGTGTTAGGTGACTAAGCTTCAAATATTCTGAAACTAGAGGGTATCAAACCATAATCTTCTAATATGCTGAACAGCAATAACATTTCTCTCAAAAAAAATCCTCCCCTCCTTTAAAATAGCATAAAAGAAAGAGACATATGCTTGGGAAGAGTACAATAAAGACATTGGAGCAAATATTGTAGAATTAAAACTAGCATTGTATCTGATTTTAATTATAGAAATAAATTCTACTAAAACCAGTTGTTCCTAAGAACTTACTCAGGATTATTTTATAAATGGAAGAGGATTCTCATAGACTCTTGGTGGAAATATATATTGGAAGGAAGTAGGGAGGTTCCTCAAAAATTAAAAATAGAAATTATTCATGATACAATTATCCATCTATTTCTGGGTATTTATCCCCAAAATGTAGAATCTAAGAAGAGACGTCAATCTCTATGTTTATTGCAGTATTTTTGGCAACAGCAAGAATGGAAAAAATCTAACAGCTCATGGATGGAGGAAATGTCATAAATACAATGGGTCACTCCAAATCAGCAATGCAAGTGGCAAAGAGAAGGCACAGTGGTTAAGACTCATGCCTTGCATGTAGCTGATCACATTTTATCCTCAACAACCCATATAGACCCTGAGCGTCATCAGGAATGATCCTTGAGCACAGAGTCAATAGCACCTCTGGGTGGGGCTCAAAACACTAACTGAAAAAAAACCCGAATGAACTAAGCAGAGGAAAATCTGCTATTGTCGACATTGTGAATGAGAGCATTATGGTTAGTAAAAGAAGACGTAGAAAGACAAACACAGTATGATTTCACTCCTAGGTAGCTTACTAAAAAATTAAACAAGAGATGAAATAAAACAAAACTTAACATTGAGACTATAGACCTGAATCTGTAGTTACCAAAAGGGAAGGACAAAAGGGGTGGGTAAATCTGATAGAGACTATCATGAATTTGATGGTGAAATGGATTCCAGGTGGTGAACTTTTAACACAAACAGATCATCAGTGTGACTAAACATGCTACCACAGTATAGTGTAAATTTTAGTCTGTGGAGTAGAGGGAGAGCCTCTTTTCTGGCCTGCCATCATAACTTCAGGTCCTGGAAAAGTAGTCTACATTTTATTTTACTTTGAATTGAGTCTACGTCTCTTCTGGCACCAGAAGAGCAAGTACTTGGAGGGTCAAAGGGCAGAGGACTCTCTGATTTCCAACCAATCTTGTGTGCACAGGCAGTCTGGTCTACCATGTCTAGGGAGGACATCCAGTGTCTGCCAGCCCCCTCAGATCAGTCTAGCCCCAATGTGGAGCATGAGTCTTATCACAGCCCAAACCACGCAATAACCCACTCTGCTCTGACTTCCTGCACAATGAACCTGGACTGTGTTTTACTATGGATGGTGTGTGCTTGGTGGAGACCATGGAGGGGGCAGATTCTACTGTGTCAGTGAGCTTGAGTTTACTCCATTACAGAAGAGAACAAAAAAGAAATGCTATAGACGGAGAGACAAATGGGAGGAACATTGCAGCTTATTGGTCTAGGTATAAATGTGGGTCTACATATATCTGCAATGGCTGAATGTGTGAGTCCCTTTATATTGTCTCAGAAGCTGAGATGTGAACTGGAGAGAAAGTCTTTGAAGGTCTCCAAGTAGTATCAGCATTCATTAGATAGTGGTTATTACTGGAAGCTAAAGACCTGGCCCCTTATGTGAGTCTACAAGAGCAATCACTTTATTTCTATAACCCTAACTACTCATGCCCCATGGAATAACCTGCAGCATTGCTTAGTTAAATGTTTAGCATTTCATTTTCCACTCATTTCTCTCCTTTAATAGACTTCATTTAAAGGCTCTTTGAGTCTCATTCAATTGTCTAGCAAAGATGAATGTGGAGGATGCAAGACAATATTAGCTGAATGAATGAATCAATGGGTGCTAAGGGGTGTGTGTGCATGCACACCCATGCACAGGCAGACCTATATCCCTGACCTCCCTCTGAGCACAGGCACATAAGCAGCTGAAACAGATATATTTTTTTACGAAAATCAAAGCAGGTGCATTCTCATGGAGTCAACCACAAGTGTTGTGGATTTCAAATGGTTCTTTGCACAAACTGAAATAAATTTTTTAAAGTGTCTGAGTGAATGGGTGCTCTGAAATGAGATATTAAAGCATTCTACACAAAACTGCCAAAGAATAGCTGCATATATCCAGGAACAAATTTCCAACATTAAGTGGGCTTTTGAAGTTTTTAGAAGAACATTGTTTCCAGTGCCTACTTCAAACATGAAAGTGAAGATGTGCCAAATTCTGAAGTACGCTCCCTACTTCCATTAATGGGAATTCAATTCTGTCAAGATAATGCTATTCTAATTGCTCACCAAAAATAATGGCCACATCATGTTTATTATTAGTCCTTTTGAATTAGAAAGAACCCATTCTAAAACACTAGGTTCTTGTTACATTTCCTAGCAAAGACTTGATCAGCATTTTTGTTCTTTAGTATTGGAGCATTTTTCTTGTGGATGATAGGCTATACATCTGAAGTGTTTCTCTGCCCACTGCTGCTTCCCTCCCAGAAAGTTCACCGAAAAGTGGATAACAACAACAACAAAAAAGAATGAATACAGAATGGCACTTTCTAACAAATAAAAGCAAATCCCACTGACTTTGCATTCTACAGCCTGATTTCCCTCCCTTAATAGAATGCTGTATTATTTGGAAAGTGATGAATTTCTCCATCTTATATGCACATTGGCAAAAGATGGTGGTAAATACCATCTCACTAAGCACTTTAAAAAATAATAAACAGAAAATGTCTAGTACATAGTTGAAACATAAACTTTTATCTAATTGCTGTGTCCAGGCTAATAGTGGCAGTGACCACTGGCCTCCAACTTTCCCTGTATCCTGTGTGCAAGTCACCAAGAGATAAAAAGCTCTCTTCTCTCTCCTTTTTCTCCCTGCTGCATACACACACAAAGCATACACACACACGTGCGCCGCACGCTAGAACATGCTCTGCTTAGGAATACCACCACACACCTGCACCGCTCAGCCTCCTAAATGCGTTTACCAGATGTTGGCAAACCAAACTCCTCCGTCAGAGATGTTCCTGTTCTCAGTGAGACACGACTCTAGCTTCCTGTTCAATCACTCAGTACATCTGTCTCTTTCTCTCTTTCTGTTTTCTGTGCTTATGTGGTGCCCCTGCACAGACTTAACCTGCTCTTCTCTCTGAGCTTGCTGCTGGAGGAAGACATTCGAGAAATGAATGGATGAACTCTCACTCCTGTCTTTTCTTTGTCATCCTCCACTTGCTTCATCTGGTCATCAGTCCCAACACTGACTTTTCTCCAGGCACTGCTAACGTCCTCCAGGAAGTATTTTTAGTTTATCATACCCTCATCTTAAATCCACAGAGTCCACTGTTTGACTCTTTTTTTTCAGGGTTCAGAATAGTGATACTTGAGCTGACACATGTATTTTTTACTTTCTCCCTCTTAACCACTTGTAGGACAGAAATTATCTTTAACAGCTTGAGAACAAATAATGAGATGATTAGTATATTTAGTTCAGACAATAGGCTTTTTCTAAACAAACAAAAAAAAATTAGGTGCCGGAACGATAGCCCAGCGGGTAGGGCGTTTGCCTTGCACGCTGCCAGCCTGTGCCAGCCTGGGTTCGATCCCGGCATCCCATATGGTCCCCCAGCACCACCAGAGTGATTCCTGAGTGCAGAGCCAGGAGTAACCCCTGAACATTGCCAGTTGTGACCCAAAAAAAAAAAAAATTAGCCAATGGCCTTAGTGTCAGAATGATGACTTGGCCGTGAAAGCAGACCTATGAGTTATAGACTAAAGTAGAAAGAGTGTCAACATATGAATTGTAGAAGAAAAGAGTGAAGATTGGTATATCTTTCTAACACATGTCAGGGCATATTTGGAGGAGGGGCCGTTTACATCAGGTTGGAAATGTGTCATTAGAAGCACTCCCATCAGAGAGGAAAACACTTAAATGCAAGAAAAGAGAAATGGAGGAAGTGTGTGTGTGTCAAGTATTTTCATTGTCCCTTATGGTTCTTAAAGGGCTGTCCCACTCTTTTGCTTTCCTGAGTGAGGAGGTTCCTGGTGGTTTACTGTAGACTTTAAAGAGACTAAGCGACTTGCCCAAGATAAGAGTTGAACAAGCCATGATTGCCTGCAGACCTGAGGTCTGAGTTCAGGTCCTCAAGTTCTTCCTTTTGGATAGAGAAGTAAACCTTTTCCGAATTA
The DNA here is from genome assembly GCA_021461705.1 of Cryptotis parvus. Lineage (NCBI taxonomy): Eukaryota > Metazoa > Chordata > Mammalia > Eulipotyphla > Soricidae > Cryptotis > Cryptotis parvus. The sequence continues at coordinate 6,962 of JAJIBD010008535.1, read as the reverse complement.
GTCAGTTCTTGCTGAATATGACCTAGCCTTCTGGGCCTGTTCTGAATTGTAGAGGATGCTGTGAAGGGCCTAAATAAATTTTATTTTTAAAATATGAGATTGTCAGGGCTAGGTAGGAATCTAAGTGATGAAATATGGAGAATTACTGGATCAGAGTAGAGTGACACCAGAGAAAGTGTGCTTGGATGGTTCAGGATTAGGCAGAGAAAGGCCTTGGGCTCTATTGTAGAATTTTGTACAAGAGTATCTGGGACCAGAGGAAGAGAGAGGACTCATGGAAGTACATGTGCGTGTGTGTGTGTGTGTGTGTGTGTGTCTGTGTTTTTGTGTGTGTTTAGGGAAGTATCTTGGGAGGGAGATTGCCTAGGGTGGCATGTGAGTAGAAACAGCTAGAAACAGGAATAGCGGAATATTCCTCTTTTTCTCCACTGAAGACCCTATGAATAAAGCAGGGGATATAGACTGGATCAAATTGACCAATTTCTACTGTCCTCACTGTCCAGTCTTGTGGTTTTAGGTGAGTCACATCTCCTGGATGATCCCCCATTCTTTTATCTTTACTGGAGGAACAGAGACATCAAATTAGGCCATTTGAAGGGTTGGTCCACAGATAGGAACTTAGCCTGATAGGAGTTTCTGACCCATAGTTGCTGCTCCACAGGTTAAACTAGAGCTCTATGAGATTTCTGGTCTTAAACATCAATAATGATTTAAAGTTTCATATAGTTTCCAACTGCAATTACTACAAGCAGAGGGAACTCTATGAGCGTGCCTATGTCCAGCTGGTATATTCTGTTAAAATATGTACTGAAAGGAATTGAATCACCTATGTTGCCACTCTACTTCCCTCAGGGAAGCAGGTTTTACTGAGCACACTCCTCTGCCTCATTCCAAAGTAAATTCTGTAAAGAAGATTTACAACAGCAGTCTCTCTGATATTGTAGGGAGTGATAAACCATGAATCAATCACTATATGGCAAAAAGGAGCCTCCCTGAGACATGTCAGCATATCAGGTGAAGGAAAAGAAGAAAGAGTCTACGTTTATTAAAAAATTCTATTTTGAGACATGACTCAAAACACAAAACAATCAAGCAAAAAATCAGAGTGGTGCACAGGAAAAAACTGGATGAGAAGACCTGGAAGCATCCCATCCATGTTCTCATGGCAGTTACCTTGAACCTCCATCCCTTCATTCCTAAGAAGGGATGTTACACCAAGGCGTATCCAAGATGCTTTCTGTGGGTAGCCTTGACAACAGAGGCTTTGGTTTGCTTTTTGGCACTGTACTAAGATGCCACAAGGTCTGGGTTTAGCCCTCAATAAGTTAGCTCAACAGTAAGTCAACCGGGGTAATTGGGCTTAGAGAACCCTTGGGCTTAGGGAATCTAAAGATACTTCTACAGACCAGGACAGATGTCTGGAGAGTCACATGGAGGAAAGAGACTTGCCATCAAGTAAAGTAAGAAGTATCTGAGGGGCAATGGGCAAGGAAGAGGAATAACTATTTGGGTTTGTTTAAAGTTTAGTTTTCTAAAAGCTCATTTTATGTTAATTATAAGAACATGATTGAAAAGTGATTACAAGTTCTTTTTGCAGTAATAAAGCATCTCTTGGGGCAAAGAAGCGCTAAGACATAACAAAGCTAAAAATAACTTATTTTCTATGGCTTCACTGAAACTGATGTAGGTGTGCTTGGCATTTGACTTATGGAGGTCGTGCCTTCCCCCCACCCCTTCTTCTTCGAATAATACTGTTTGGCAGCTTTTCACTTTATCTTACCACAGATCTTTGCCAAAACTTGAATTTACTTCCGTCAGATTAACTGTCTCCAAAAACAAACTGGCATTTCTTCTAAGGGCTCCGATTAAAAGGATAAGCTTGAGTGACACTCCCTTAAATGGCTGGATGTTCTCACAGGGCTAGAAAAATCAGAACTGGAAAAGGAACAGGACTGAATTTAATCACTCACGGCACAGGCTTTTGGATGGGAAAGGGGACTGCTGTTTCGCTGTGTGGGTTTAGCGCTGATCGCTGCATTAGGATTTTAAATATTTCTCAAATGCTGTGAGAAGAAATCCTTTTGTTCTCAGTCCCAATTCTTTGAGCCCTCTATTTGTTTTACATATCACATTCAATAATTTTACTGATCAAATCCCATTGGCTTCCCCAAACCACCAACAAAATAGAGGACCTCTGCTAGCTAGACAGCTGAATGCATGGAATTTGAATGAGTCAACTACCTATGGGCCAAAGAGCTTGCTTTTACATTCCAGGAGACCGAGAACTGAGGAAAGAGCAAAGCAGGAACAGACGAAGGAGCAGTCTTCAGATTTCTCCTCATTCCTATATACTTTGATCATTTAAAAGTACGTGTAAGAATAAAAAAAAATTCTAAGCAGGATTTTTTTATTGTTTGATTCGTTAACATTCTTTAAAATGTACATTAAGGAAAACACAGAGATGGGATAGAGATGAAAGAAATAGTATTGCTCTCGACAGGTTACAAATCTCTCTCTCTTTCTCTCTCTTTTTCTCTCTCCATCACTCTCTCCCCCAGTCCTCTCTCTCTAGTCTATTTTCCTTCAATTCACAAAGACAGGACCTTGAATGAAAGAACCTTGATTTTGTTCCCCAGGAAACTAGACAATACCTATATCCAAAGAAAACCTTAGAGCAGATAATTCCTGTGTATACATATACATATATATATTTTTTTTTAATTCTGGGCACCATTACTTACAATTCAGTTAAAGAGGAGGCATTTTGAATACTATGTTCCTCTGTGCTTATCTAATCTCCAAACCTGTTTTGTGTTTGCTTTGGGACCACAGGACAGAGCTCAAGGCTTATTCTCAGCTATGTGCTCTGGGGTATCATATGAGATGTCATGGATCAGACCAGGGTTGGAATCATGCAAAGTAGAACCCTGCTTACTGTTTCATTCCTCTGGCCCTGCACATAATCTTTATATATGTAAGAATAAATCAAAAACCTGGAAAAATGGTTTATGGAAAACCTTATGTTAAATGTCAGCATCAGGCTATTGGGGGGAAAAAATGGGTCTATGGAAGTACCCATGTGAAGTGTCAATATTGTACTAAATGCTCTAATCTTGTATTGTGATTTGCTACTCCAAAATGAAAAACAAAATAACTATGATTATGTTAGTGCTTATTGCTCAGCCTGAGAAGATATAGAATTAGCAAATAATATTTTTACCAACCTGGGAAAGTAGCATTTTGATCAGATTATTAGTTATTTATTTTGGGCCTTGGGGATTATACCCAGTGTGGCTCAGGGCTTACTCCAAGCTCAGGGATCATTCCTGAGCATGTTCAGGGAACCATATATAATGCTTGGGATTTGAGCTGAAGTTGATTGTGCAAGGCAAGCGAGTCCAGCACAGTATCTCCAGATCTCCCGGATTGTTATTCCTACTTAAACCTTTTTGCAATGATGGGTGCTGGGGCAATAGTACAGAAGGTAGGGTGATTGTCTTCCATGCAGCTGATCTCAGTTTCATCAAGCTTTTAAGTTACAAATTAAAAATAATATATGCGTATATAAAATCATACCACATATATCTATATATGTTATTTTTGAGATGTCACTGCAATATGCAAAACAACCAGGGATCACTGCTTCCCAGACCCATTCAGTGACCAAAAGAGGCATTACTGGGGGTCACCAAAACTACACTCTGGAGTGCATGGGGGACCTTGCGCTGCTATAGACTAAACATGAACCTAAACACATGCAAGGTATATGCTCTAGCTCTTTGAGCTATGTCTCTTATCTATATTACACATTTAAGTTTTTGTGTATATACTTTATTTTACTTCTATTTATGTAATATCATACGTGCCACAATATTTTATGTTTATATACAATATATATGCACAAATATAATACATATGATACGTATGTTATGTATTACACCTGGGCCTCCAAAATTAGATATACTGACCCTGGTAGGTTGAAAGAAGAAATGCATACATTAATATAATATATTAAAAATATGTAGAATATGTTTTTAATAAAGTTCTTCTTTATAACTGATAGCAATTAGTCCCAGTGGATCCTAAACTAGACTCAGTAGTTTCCTGATAATCAGTAGTTTTTAGTTTCCTGATAGCTAAAAAAAAAAAAGTCTATGCACCATTAATTTTATTATCTATTTATTCTAACCACTTTCTCTCTTTTCATTTCTGCCATCCCTCAATAGCTGTGTTTCCAGATCATTCTTCTTACCAGCACAATTGCCAGTCAGGATTTAGCCTAAATTGGCATGGGTTCAGAGTTTTCATGTCAATATATAAACTAACTCCAGTGAAATGGAAGAATGAATTTAAGTGTTAACTGAAAATATGACTCAACCACCAGTATTTTACATAAAGCTTTTATGTTATTAAAGTAATACACTCTATTTAATACAAAATTCAGAGAGCAGTTTTAAAAAGGGAAGAAAAATAACTCATACTTTGTCATCTATGATAATCACTGTTAACATTTTAGGTACCAATATTTTTCTTATTTTCTTTTCCATTGTTGCAGTTTTATTGCATGTGGAATTTTAAAACTGGCTCTTATTTTGTTTTTACCTTAACTTATATACAATTATCTATGTTTGTAAAATCTTATCATAACCACAGGCAAAATATAATTTTTATGTAAAGGCATATAAGCTCAGAAAGTATACTTTCACATACAGTCTTTACACTTGAGATATAAGTATACTCTTACATTCTTGTAGCCGGAATAGAAAATTATATAGCCAAGCCTTGACTCCACATCCAATAGGTTTTAAACATAAATAAGCTAAAAATTGAAAATTAATTATACTTTTGTTTCTTTTGGTAGCAAAATTATTTTCTGAATTTCCTAAGACTGGATGAAAGGTATTTCATGTTTACTAAACACACAACTTTATGTAGGAAAGGAAATCAATGTAAACGTATTGTCACTGGGTGAGGAATAAATGAGGGAGTGAGAAAGGAGATATTAAAAGGAGAGATTAAAAGCATGTATTAAAAAAGAAAAAAAAATCATCACTGTAAGAACCTTTCCAAACCTCTTTTGCAAACCATAATTCCCAAAAGCCAACAGAAAAAGAGAGAGACAGAAAGAAGAAAAGTGCCTGCCATAAAGGCAGGCTGGTGGTGGGGATGGGTGAGGCAAAGGAAACTGGGTACATTGGTAGTGGAAATGTACACTGGTGAAGGGACAGGGTGCCAGAACATTGTATACTGAAGCCCAGTCATGAACACTTTGTAACTGTGTATCTCATGGTGATTTTAAAAAATTGCTAAATATTGTAACTGAAATAAATAAGAGGAAAAGTATAAAATAATTTATGAAGTATAAATAACTCATAAACATCTGAACTTTATATTTTACTAGTACATAAAAGCATTAATGTGAGTTATATATGCAATATTTCAATAACATCATTTTTAGATTTAAGGTTACTACTGATTCTAATATTAGTGTTGATTACTGGAATGAAAGGTGAAGACACTTTTATATAAATTTATTTCTGCATCCGTGAAGATGATCTTTAAAAAGCGCTTAACTTTTACATGAAAATTTGTGTTCTTTAAAAAGAAAAGGAAGTATATCATGAAAAAAGAGACATAGAAAGTATAGAATTATTCTCGAATGGAAACTGCTATGGGGAGAATCACTGTGTTAGAATGCAAACTGATAACAGTCTATAGTAATAATATTGCTATCTCATTCCCGTTTTCTCATATGTATAAGTTTTCATAAAGGTGCTTGCTTTTTTTGCTTAGGTTACAATGATCTTAAATTTAGTAAGGATAAATATTCCAGTGGTGAACGTGTGGGAGTCAGAGGTTAGGTAAAACAGAGAAGGGAACAGTGTGCTAATGATTGTCGAAAGTACTAATACCAACCTAGAACTGAGCATTAAATACAGCAAAAAAGATACACATGAAAAGCTCTAAGTGTATGTATTATAATCCACAATATGTAAGAGAAGGGAAGAGAGAAAGAGAGAGAGCAAAAGAGAGAGAGAGAAAAGAGGATAAAAGAACCTGCCATAGAGGCAGGCTAGGGAGGGGGTGGAAACCGGGAACATTGGTGGTGGGAAATGGGCACTGATGTGTGCTGGAACACTGTATGATCAAAACTCAAACATGAACATCTTTGTAATTGTATATCTCATGACGGTATAATAAAATATTTTTTTAAAAAATTCCAGTGGTGTTTTCCGAAGTGTGTGCTTATTTTACTTCCCACATTTAGTACTTATGAAATACTTTTGACAAACTGTAATGCAAAACTCTTTAAAAATTATGAAGCTGAATACATAGTTCCTTTTAAACAAAAACGTTTGAGTAATTCCACTGAGTTTCATTTAGCGTTGCAACTAAAAATGCTTTTCAATAGTTCTGATATCTGAATAAAACCTATGCCCTGTCTTTCTGCTAGAATATGTTATGATCGCAGGTTCTGTGTAACTACTTAAGTTCTGCAGCCGTTTCAGCCTGTGATTTGTGCATTGCCACTTCCAGCTATTTAAACAGTGATGAATTCCATCAACCAGTTGTTAATTTGTTGATGGATTCTGCCAACCCTCAGCTCCCCACCCATTACCTCAATTTTTCCTTCCTTTCTCTCTCTTTCCCTTCAGCCACACTGTTTTTCACCTAACCCATCCATGGCTTAGTAGTAGGATATAGAGCTGCTCGCCTGGGTCTTCGTGGGCCCACCCAGTGATGCTGCAAGCATCCAGAGCTACAGCCTGCTAAGCTCTAAGGGTCTTGTGGAGCTGCAGTTTGAATTTGGTCCCAGGGCATATTTTGCTGAGCTAACTCTATGGCCCCTACCTTAGGTTTTAAACTGAGTTAATAGAATGTCTGGAATGTTCAGGGTCCTGTAGCAAACATATGTGTGTGTGCACAATTAAATTGTTCATCTTTTTTATGTTCTAGAAATT
>JAJIBD010008534.1:0-72716 GCA_021461705.1 Cryptotis parvus | reverse complement strand
TAAAATAGTGGAAACAGTAATGTCTTTTATTGCATTGAATTCCCACGAAGAGCAGGAAAGTTTGGCAGGAGGGAGAGATAAAGAGGAGAAAAATGACATACAGAACCCGCCAAGTAGTTGGGGTGTGGGAGGGGGAGGGAGGTGGGGACATTGGTGATGGGAGATGGGTTTGGGTGGAGGGATGGGTGTTGGAACACTGTAGAACCAAAACTCTACATGAGCATCTTTCAATTGTATGTCTAAAATGGGTAACAATATTTGGGTGGGAAAAATAATAAAAGAAAATAAAATCAGAAAAAAAAAAAAAAGAGATGAAAAAAAAAAGAATGTGAGTTGCCCAATCATAAACAGTGAGTACCTGGCATTCAGGTCAGTAAAGAACAAAGACCGCATCTGTAGGCACATAATTACTAAAGCCTACCTCACTGGGTTCACTGTTTTACATTCAACAGCTATTATTGCATTTTTCAGAGATTGAAAATTTGTGGCAGACCTGCAACAAGTGAGTTTGTGAGTTCATTTCCCCAGCAGCAACCATTCATTTTGTGTCTGTGTTACACTTCGGTAATTCTCACTTCCAAACATTTTCCTTTTCATCTTACCCATTAGGATTGCTCTGTCATCAGTGGTTTTCAATGTTGCTATTATAATAGTTTGAGGGCACCATAAACTGCACCCATCTAGATGTCAAAAGAACAAATATTGGGTGTGTTCTGACTGTATCTCTCTCCCTCTCCCCCAGAGGCCCCCTTTCCCCACCCCTCATTATCTCTTTAGCTCTCCCCACTCACTTATATGCAACAATTTAAAGTTAGGCCAGTTAATGACCTTACATGACCTGTAACGTTCTAGTAAAAGCAAGAGTGGACTGTCTCTCACTTTAAATCAAAAGCTGGAAATGACTAAGTTGAGTGAAGAGCAAGTAAAAAGCGGGCATAGGCTGAAAACTAGGCCTCTTGTGCAAACAACTGGACAGAAAGTGATGCAAAAAGAAAAGTCCGTGAGAGAAAAGTTTCACTCTCTGTATGACTGTAAAGAATGTGGCATGAACTTATTGCTGATAGCAAGTTGGAATGAACTACATTGATTAAAACTCAGCGGAAATATTCCCTTAAACCAAAGCAGCCTAATTTTCAGTCCAGATTCTTTGAAGAAGCTCTCTTCAATTCTATGAAGACGGAGAGAAGTGAGGAAGCTGCATAAATAAGAAACATTTGAAGCTAACGAGTTCATGAGGTTTAAGCAAAGACGCCATTTTGGCATTAGTTCTCAGCATCACAGGCCTCAACGGTGGGATAAAGGCTTCTTGGAGGTGCTTGGGGGAACACGCTGTCCTGAGGACTGAACCCAGGCCTCCACGTGTAAAACATGTATCCCAGCTCGGGGACATCTCCCAGATCCACAAACCTTGTAGCTGTCTTATCTTGAGAAGTTGCCACATCTGCCCCACTTTCAACCCTACCGTCCTAATCAGTCAACTGCTTTCCATCTCAAGGCAATCCCTTTCACCAGCAGAGGCTCAGAACTGCTGATTCAGATGGGGGTAGGAGGAAAGTATTTATTAAATTAGGACATGTGTATTTAAAAAAATATGATGCCATTTCACCTGTAATAGACTACACTACAGTATAAACATAACTCTTATAGGTGTTGAGAAACCAGTAAATTCATGTGACGGGTTATTGCAATATTGGCTGCATTGTGGTCCGATGCAGAACATGCACCTCCAAGGTGCTTTTAGGCCTTTCATTCGTTTTATGACACCGACTGGGCTCTCCAGCTTGATCTCTTCTCTACTTTTACTTGCTCCATGGCTGCCACGCCAAAGGACTTGTAGTTCCCCAAATAAGCAGTTGTGTATCATGTCATAGATAAGCTGTTATACATGCTGGAGAAGGAGAAAGATTAATATATACTTTAGAGATATTGGGATATTGTTTAAAGTGAAAAACTAGAGATGTGGCTGGGGAAGCTGGAACTCGGCTCTCCCCAGGCCCAGCTGACCATGGGGGCCCCCAGGAGGACAGATGGGTTTTGGGAGTGGAGCCCATCACCTCGGGGGTCCCGGAAGCAGCGGATGAGACTCACCCAACACACTCAGCCACCACCTTCGCTATCCGGACGCTGACCATAGGCCCCTAAGTTGCGCGGCCGCTTGCGGGCCCAGTGGTCCATCAAACTAGTGGAAACAGTTATGTCCTTTAATGCACTGCATTCTACGATGTGTAGGAAAGCTAGGTGGGAGGGAGAGATAGAGAGGAGAGAAAAGACATACAGAACCCGCCAAGTAGTTGAGGTGTGGGAGGGAGGGAGGTGGGGACATTGGTGATAGGAGATGGGTTCGGGTGGAGGGATGGGTGTTGGAACAATGTAGAACCAAAACTCGACATGAGCATCTTGCAATTGTATGTCTAAAAGTGGTGTAATAAAATTTGGACCAAAATTAAAAAATAAAAAATAAGTGAAAAACTAAAAACAATGAGAAAAAGCAGACAATTATTTCCCCTGCATGTATCTCCTAGTTAGCATTATTTTATTTTTGAATTTTAAATGAAGCGATATTCACTGTATCACTTTCGATTTGCTCGAGCGGGCACCAGTAACATCTCCATACGTCCTGTCACAAGCAAGTATAGCCCAAGGGCATCTGCCCACTCCAGGAACATAAAGAGCCTGGCAAGCTACCGATGGTGTATTCATTATGCCAAAAAATAGTAACAACAATGGAACTCATTCCCAACGAATGGAGCGTTACTGGTGCCCACTCAAGCAAATTGATGAACAAAGAGAAGACAAGTGACAAGTGACAAGTGACATGTGTGTTTGGTTTTGGACTATACCTAGAGGTTGGAGTTCAGGGCCTCCTCCTGGCTTGATGCTTGGGTATAGTGGCTTAACGCTGCACTGGGGACTGAACCTGAGCCCTCCACAAGCAAGGATGTGCATTAGCTTTATTTGTGCCATCTCTCTAGCTCCTTTACAACTCTTTATACTACCTTTTTGCTGAATTTCTTTTTTTTTTTTTCGCAATAGTCCAGGGTCATTATCTTTTTTTTAGAGTGTATAAATACGAGAATCTAGGGATGTACCACTTAGATATGACTCCTTTCCCCCAGTCTTCCAACTTCAAATTATTTATCTGTCATGAATCAAATACCAAGGCCTCCAAACCAAGGCAAAGGAGGACCCTTAGGTCTCCTGTGACTTGGCAGGGAAAGTTGAATCTAATGGATAAAGGAAGCAACTAAGTACCAGTGATATTGGTGGCTTCTGCACATCCGAATCTAAACAGTTTAATTTTCAGACATTTGTGGAAAGTTGCCTTCCTTTAACAGAGTTGGTACTTGCTCTTTATGACTGTCTTAGGCCTCAATGACTCCCAAAAGTCCAAGTGGAAGTTTAAGAAGGATAATGAGTCTTCTCTGCCAATATGAGTTATCTAATGCCACATGATAAATGGCTTTGAAACTTAGTGGCATAAAGCAACAGTTATTGCAGCTCTGTTTCTGTGGGTGAAAACTTTGAGAGCTGTGTGGCTGAGAGATTTGGGACAGTTTGTCCCATGATTTGTAGTCAAAATGCCTTCTGGGATCACTGTCATTTGAAGCCACTCCTGGGGGTGGACAATCGACCTCCCAAATGTCAGTTAGTAGAGCCCTTAGTGACTCCTCAGGTGGCCTCTTTCCTGGAGATTTTTGGTTGTTGGGAGTTTATGATGGTGCTCAGGGGTTATTCCAGGCTGCAGGTGTGGCTGCAGTTCCCAGCTGTGTTGGCAAGTGGCAGACAGACAGGGAGACAGGCTTATCTATACACAGGGCTCTGCCCCTGGGCCCTGGGTGGTTGATGGTCTAACATAGAAAATGACTGGGTCCCCTGGAATGAACCCAGAGCCTGGCAAGCTACCCATGGTATATTCGATATGCCAAAAACAGTAACAATAATGTACGTCATTCCCAATGAATGGAGACGTTACTGGCGCCTGCTCAATCAAATCAATGAACAACAGGAAAACAAGTGATAAGTAAGACAAGTGACAAGGTGCTCATAAGTGACCCCTTGGGGGAGGGGGAATTGTGTGCCAGTGTCTGAAACATGCAAGGCAAAAGCCTTAGCTCCAACACTGTCTCTCCAGCCTTGAGTGTCCCGTAACCAGAGCAGTTGTTTTCCCCTAGAGCAAGAATCCAAGAGGGTGAACTGCAGCAATGGTTTAGGAATTAGCCCTGGGAGGCTAGCGGTGTCAACTCCACCACCTTGGAATCTTTAGAGCCATTAAGGACAACCCACATGGGGGTGAAGGGAGAAATGCAGGGTCACCTTTAGAAACAAGGTGCATGAAAGAATCCATGGACCTATTTTTAAATCAGATCACTTCCCTCGAGGCTGGGCGTGTGCTCGAGGTTGCCCAGGAGTCTCAGCAGAGAACGGGGCTGCTTCCTGGCCTAGATTTCTTTCCCAGATGCTCTGGCTCTCCCGGATGCTGTATGTTTAGCCTCTGGCTTTCTAGAAAACAGAATGCTTGGATGGCTGCACCTTGGTAAACTTTACTGCTACGAAAATGTGTAGCACATGATTGACAAATCATAATGTTTCATCTTTCATAAGCTCCAAGAGCTGATTGGTTCTCACAAAATGTTTCAAGTGACTTAGGGGGTAAAGACGCAAATATGTAACTTTTTTTGCATTTCGTCTCACATCTAAGATAAATCAAGTCCAGTGCTGTAGCAGTCGCCAGTTTCCATAGTGTCAATGTTCCTGCCTTAGTCAGCTGCAAGTTCTCTGTACATGAGTGAACACAGAGTGGGACGCAGGGACTGGGGATATAGCTCAGAGGTCCTGCGTCGGTCCCTGAGCAGTGAGAAAAAATAAAATAAAATAGGTCACGCTAGAGCTGGAAAAAAAATCGCACCATTAAATTATAACAGCATTCCCAGTATTTGAATAACAAAAAGCTATTAAGCATCCTGTATAGCATAAACAATAGCAAAATTAAGTAAATAAAAGGGAATGATGAGTTTTGAATATCTATTGCCCTTTTAACAATAGGATCCTCTCTGAGGTGAGTTGGGGCGGGGAGCCAGCACAGTGGAGGGTCTGAACGCTCATTGCTCTGCTACATCAGGTACATCAACTGGAGCTCTGCAGGTCTGGCACAACTCCAGGGGGTGACCACCAGGGGTGACCTGATGGTTCCCAGGGATCCTTGTGCTGCTGAGAGCAAACTCAGGGTCACGCACACACTAGGTATGTGTTCTCTACTGGAGTCTCCCTGGGTCCCTTATTCCTATTCTAGTGGAATTATGTAATATTCAGTCTAGGTAAGTGGTTGTTCTGTTACTCGGTCTCCCCATTCGAGTAATACACACACAACAAGGGAGAAAATAGAGTGAATCAGAGAAAGCAAAAGCCTGATTTTAGATAGGACAGCAGGCTTGCCTTCAAGTCCATGCTCTCCTTTGACCCCGGATGTCATCTACCTGTCTCAGAGAGATGTTCTCTGCCTGCCTATTTCCCCTCTAGAGAAGCCTGTGTTCTCCCTCTTGAACATGCACGTCTGTCTTTGTCTTCCCTCCCCATCTTTCTAAGAAGGTTTCAATAAAACTGTCTTGTTTCAGGGCCGGGGTGATAGTACAGCAGGTAGGGCGTTGCCTTGCACTACGACAGACCCGGAGTTCAATCCCCAGCGTCCCATAAGTGTTAGCACTGCAGAGTGATTCCTGAGCTCAGAGTTAGGAGTAAACCCTGGGCTCTCCTGGTGCGGCGCCCACACAAAACAAGTAAAAACTATTTTTGCTGCACACAAAAAGAATTAGTTAAGAAAGGAATCAGGGGGCTGAGGTGAGGGTAAGGTGAGGTGTGTGCTCAGATGATCCCTGAGCACTACCGAGAGTGACTCCTGAGTGCAGAGCCGGGAGTAAGACCTGAGCATCACTAGATGCATCCCCTAACCTCCAAAAAGAGACAAACAAAAGGCAATCCTTCCCTTCGACAGTGTTGAGATAATTGAAAGTTACTCACTAGGTTGCGGTGTTCACACACAGGCTCTGTGACAGTGCTCCCAGGGGCTCACACACTTTCTGTGTCAGTGCTCACACATGCCTGTTTGTGGTACACCCGAGAGCACATGTAGTTGTGGCATACGGCAGAGCCTCTGGGGTCCCATTCTGGCAGGTGTGACCATGCCCCGGGCTGGCCTCCAGCCTCGACTAGCCTCAGGCTGGTAAGGCTGGTACTTTTGCCATTTCCAGGGACCCTAAATTATTTTCTTTACAGGGGATGCACCCAGTAGTTCTGAGTGAATACTAACTCAGTCTGCTCTGAGGTTGCTCCCGGAAGCGTTCAGGGGACTGTGTGGTCCCAAGATGGAACCTGACATTCTTGCATGCAAAGTATACTTTCCAGTTCATTGGGCTATATAGAGTCTGGGCTACCTGAATTATTTAATTTTATTTTGGGCAAGGACCACACACAGCGATTCTCAGGGACTACTCCTAGCTCTGAGCTCAAAGATCACTCCTAGAAGTGCTCAGGGGACCATGCAGGGTGTCAGAGATCAAACCCATATTGGCAAGCACTCTACCTGTAGTATTATCTGTTCAGCACTGCTCACAGAATTTGTTTTGATTTTTATTTTTTTTGAAGTGATACAAGAACTTTATTTAAACACCATTATTGACAAATACAAAATTGTTCACAATACAGTTGTTTCAGGTTTTCAGTTTTCCAACCCCTGTCTCCCCTGTCTCACTACCAATGTGTTCTTTTTTTTTTTTTGTCCACTGGTTCCACAGTGTTCCAACACCCATCCCTCCACCAGACCAATCTTCCATCACCAATGTCCCCGACTTAGGGGCCTCATGGTCAGCATCTGGACAGCGAAGGTGGCGGCTAGTGTGGTGGTCGGAGTCTCATCCGGCTGCTTCCAGGACCCCCCAGAGGTGATGGGCCCACTCCCAAAACCCATCTGTCCTCCTGGGAGCCCCGTGGTCAGCTGAGCCTAGGGAGAGCGGAGTTCCAGCTTCCCCAGCTGCGTTTGAGACTGCATGCTATGGCTAGTCGCCCCAGGGCAGCTCCTGGGGGGGCGGGGGGGCGAGCCACCAGGTTCGACAAAATGGAGGGGGAAGGGACGACCCCTGACTCCATCTGATGAATTCCTAGTGATTCCCGCTTCTGGGAGCTGCCTACCTGGGCTCGAACTTGTTTTGCTCTGTTAATCTGGTCTTGAGTTAGCATCCCCAGCGTCCGGACAGCGAAGGTGGTGGCCAGTGTGGCGGGCGAGTCTCATCTGGCTGCTTCCCGGGACCCCCAGAGGTGATGGGCCCACTCCCAAAACCCATCTGTCCTCCTGGGAGCCCCATGGTCAGCTGAGCCTGGGGGAGAGCCGAGTTCAGCTTCCCCAGCCGAGTTTTTCTGCTCACAGAATTTTAATTTGCTAAGTATTAGTTTACCAATACAACATACAGAATTATAATTCATGCAATTTAAACACTATATTAAAATAGAAAAAACGGAAATTCTACTGTACAAATTGTGTGCCCTCATGTAGAAAAGTACAACAGACTTATTTGCTACTATTTAGTCCCTTGCCAAATAACTCATATGTGCACTAAATAGAACTATCAGTAATGTAGAAAGGTTCACATTAATCGCCCACATTAGTGGTATATTCACTTAACATTCTTATTATTTGGAAAAAGAGTCAATTTAAAACTAATGTTTTTAAAATTTTCAGACGAATTAATGGAAACAAGATTACTTCCAAAACCAATATACACGGTCATATACTACGTCATATCCAGCAGGGGGCGCTCAAGCATCTTTGTTTTCTATTTATTAAAGTTCTTTTTAATGACTGCTAGGTTCTGAAAAGTACTGTATTATTTAAATTAAAATGTACAAGCAAAAAGCAGCATAGTCTAGGTGCCTGAGAAAGTACAGCATGTAGTGTGTTTGCTTTGTACACCTACCTGGCCTACCTGGGTTTGATCCCTGGGGTCTCCCCCAACCCCTGATTAAAGTGATTCCTGAGAACAGACAGGATTATGGGACAGGGCGTTGGCCCAAAAAGCAACATATATAGGTTTATGTATATATGTATGTATAAATATTATATATGTATACATACATGTATATATAATACTCTCCCAAATGATATCAGTTTCACTTACTTGGAAATTAAAGTCAATTAAAATGATAGGCTTTCCATCTATTTTTCCAATAGCGCTGCTTAACTTAATCTTATTTTCTTTTTTTTTTAATTTAATTTTTATTATTTTCCCCCCCAAATATTATTACACCATTTTAGACATATAATTGAAAGATGCTCATTAGAGTTCCGGTTCTACAGTGTTCCAACATGCATCCCTCCACCCAAACCCCATCTCCCATCACCAATGTCCCCACCTCCCTCCCCCTCCTGCACCTCAACTACTTGGTGGGTTCTGTATGTCATTTCTTTTCCTCCTTATATCTCCTTCCCACCAAACTTTTTCCTCCTCTTCTTGGAATGCAGTACATTAAAAGACATCACTGTTTCACTATTTTAGTGGATCGGCGTGGCCACAAGTGGCCGCTCAACCTGGACTTCGAGCTGATTTTTGCTCTGTCAATCTGGGTGCGTGAGGCAGTTTCCCAGTGTCGGACAGCGGAGTGGTGGCTAGTGTGATGGGCAAGTCTCATCCGGCTGCTTCGGGACCTCCCAGAGAGCGACGGGCCCCTCCCCAAACCCATCTGCCCTCCTGGGGCTCCATAGTCAGCTGGGCCCGGCACGAAGCTGGAGTTCCAGCCTCCCCAGCCGCTTGCGAGGGGCTCTGCATGCTGGCCCCGGGCAGCTCCTGAGCGGGGGCCACCAGACTCAACAAAATGGAGGGGGGAAGAGGTGACCCGACTCCATCTGGCGAATTCCCAGTGATCCCGCTTCTGGGGGCCGCCTACCTGGGCTCGAACTGGTTTTGCTCTGTCAATGTGGTGGTGAGGCAGTTTCCCCCAGAGTCGGACAGCGAAAATGGTGGCTAGTGTGATGGGTGAGTCTCATCCGGCTGCTTCCGGGGACCCCCAGAAGCGGCGGGCCCCCCCCCAAAACCCATCTGCCCTCCTCGGGGCTCCATAGTCAGCTGGGCCCAGCGGGAGGCGAGTTCCAGCCTCCCCAGCCGCTTGCGAGGCTCTGCATGCTCAACTTAATCTTATTTTCAAAGATATGTTTATCATAAGGTGAAATAAGCTAAAATTGAAGGCTTCCAGCACCCTCATCCATAGTTGGTGGGATGTTGTTTGGTTCAGCCTCTATCACTATCACTATCTTCCTGTTCATCATCTATTTGCTAGAGTGGGCACCAGTAATATCTCCATATGTCCTGTCTCATGCTAGTAGAATCCAAAAGGTATCTGCTTGCTCCAGGAACATAAAGAGCCTCAAACCATTATATTAGGTCATGGGAATGACCTAATATAAATATTACTGGTATTTGGCATATCAAATACGACAAAAGCAGCTTGCCGGGCTTGCCGTGCGGGTGGCATACTCTTGTAGTCACCTCTGAATAAAGCATTTATTGATGAACCGCGGGGCATCTAAGCGCCCGCGAGCCGGGCTGTGATAGTCTGGGTGGGAGTTGTGGCCCGAGGGAAGTCGGGATGTGGAAGATGGCGGCCCCCATGGAGTCGAGGGCGGGGGTCGTCTGGCTTGTTGTGAGGGCTCTGCTGGGGTGGCAGGCCAGGGGCTAGAACCTGCCATGCCTCCCGGGCACCTCATGAGCGGCATTTTTGGTTCAGCCTCTATGGTTAGCAATATGGAGACATCTCCTCCGCCCCCCCCCCAAAGGTATAGAACTCCCCATACAACCCAGTGCTATCACTTCTTGTTAAGTTATCCCCCAAACACAAAAAAAACATTCATTGAAAAGGATATATGCCACATTTCACTACGTTTCACTGTTGTTAGGGATCATCAGAAAGGAAAGGGGTGGGGGTAGCAGTGACCAGTAGCATTGCTGTCACTTACAGTTCTTAAATCAGGCAAAAATGGGGAGAATTGTGCCTTTTAATTTTCCATTTGGGTCACTCTGAAGTTACCAATGAGGGTGCTCAGGGGTCACTCTTGGTGTTAGGGGGACCATTGTGGTGTCAGGAATCAAACTACTGAGCCACTGAGTTCTGCTCCCAGTCTAAAAAATTAAATCAAACAAAGATACTTTTTTGTCCCATATCTTCCTATTTTCCACTCAAAAGAAATAAATCGAAATATTTCATGATCTGCCTATTCTTTTTTATTTTTGGGTCATACCCAGAGATGCTTAATGGTAATACCCGGCTCTGCACTCAGGAGTTACTCCTAGCGGTGCTTGGGGACCATAAAGGGATACTAGGGATCAAACCTAGATGGATGCATCTACCTACTTTACTATCGCTCCGGTCCCTTGATCTGCCTTTTAATGTTTAATTTCAGAGAAGATGGAAATCTGTCAGCTACTGGAAATAAAGATCAGGGTGCTAGGGCTTAACCACTTCTGGATTTTTTGAAGTTCAGAAGAAGTTGGGGATCCATACTGCTACGGGCTCTATGAAGACAGCAGCAAGGCACAGCTTTCTTTATTTCCGCTCTGCCTTAATTGATAGTTTCCCTCGTTTTTTTTTTTTTTTTGGGTTGGAGCGGGCAATGCCCAGGAGTTACTTCTGGCCTCTGCACTCCAGGAATTATTCATGGCGGTGCTTGGGGGACCATACGGAATTCGAGGGGGATCTACCCCGCCTCTGCTGCATGCTAGGCTGGCCTTACCTGTTGTGCTGTCTTGCCAGCCCCAGATAGTTTCCCTATTTAAGAGCACAAACAGGGGACTGGAGCGATAGCCTAGCGGGTAGGGAGTTTGCCTTGCATGCAGCCGGCCCATGCCGGCCAGGGTTCGATCCTCGGCATCCCATATGGTCCCCCGAGCACTGCCAGGAGTGATTCCTGAGTGCAGAGCCAGGAGAAACCCCTGAGCATTGCCAGGTGTGAGCCCTCCAAAAAAAGCAAAAAAAAAAAAAAAAAGAGCACAAACAACCTCTGGAGCGGTCACCAAATGTCTTGGAGGCAGGAGGAAGTAGAAAGGTAAGGAACAAATAGTCTCATTCAAAGCTCTTGATATTGGGGCTGAAGCGCTAGTAGAGCAGGTGCAGATGGCCGGCTTGGGTTTGACCACTGGCATCCCATATGGTGCTCAGAGTGTGCCAGGAGTGATTCCCGAGTACAGAGTGAGGAGTAACCTGTGAGCACTCAGGGTGTGGCCCCAAACAAAAAAAAAAACAAACAAATGTATTAAATCTCTTCCTAATTAATCTTCTTTCTAACATAAATTTAATATTCTTTCTATGATAAAACACACCTTTAGAAAAATACATCTTCATACTTTTATAGGCCTAGTCCTATTTTCCCTTTAAATAAAAAAAAAAAATAATTCTGGTGCTGGGGCTGGAGCAATAGTACAGTGGGTAAGGCGCTTGCTTTGCACTCGGCCGACCTGCATTCAATCCACGGCATCCCATATGGTCCCCTGAGCACTGCCAGGAGGTAATTCCTGAGTGCAGAGCCAGGAGGTAACCACTGAGCATTGCTGGTGTGACCCAATGAGAAAAAAAACCCAACTGTCTTTTGATCCCTGACATCCCATATGGTTCCCCAAGCACCGCCAGGTGTAATTCCTGAGCACATAGCCAGGAGCATTGCCAGTGTGACCGAAAAAGGCAATAATAATAATAATAATAATAATAATAACAACAACAACAATAATTCTGACACTAGAGAATAGCACAATGGATAGAATGCTTGCCTCTCACCAGCAGTGATCCCGAGCACAGAGACAGGAGTAAGGCCTGATTAATGGTGGGTGTGGCCCCCAAACCAAACAAGTAATCAAACCAATGTTCTTAATTGTTTTGCCATCAGAGACAGAGAGAGAGTGAAAAAAAAAAGTCTTTCATTGAGGTGAACTGTGGGCAGAGATGGGGATAGGGAGGAGCAGGAGGAAAACTGGGAATATTGGTGGCAGGAGATGTACTCTGGTGAAGGGCTAACGGGTGTCGGAACATTGTATGGCTGAAATTCAATCATGAACTGTTAAGGTCTGAAGTCGCAAGTTCTTAGGAATCACAAAGAAACCAGCCAGTAATGTAAAATGCAAGTGGAGTTTATTTAAGCCAGCTAGCTGGGGTCAAGCTCTCAGGCACGCAGGCCAGAGCAAGACCCCGAGTAAGGGAAGCTTTAGATTACAAAGCCACTCTTCACGTCATAACCTGAGCAAACTTAAAGAACATGATTTAAAGAAAGACGTCTCTCAAGTTGCACGAACAGTTATATTGATATGTCCTAGGATGTTCTAAACGTTAGTATGCCCTGCCTGCACCCGAGTGGTTTCTAGGTAACAGAAGGGGCATTGGATCTGATACTTTTCAAGGCTGCCGGGCTGAGCCTGCCAGAATGTTCTTCCCAAGGCCAGATGGGGGGTGATGACAAGCCCTCGGAGACTTTCCACAGCAACATGGAGGCCTTTTGGCTCATTGAACCTGCCTGCCATTTTGCTCCCCCTAACAAAACAACCTTATAAATGCGCATTTTATCGTGATTCAATAAAAAATTTACTTTTAAATTCTCTTCTCATCTTAGTATATTATTCACTTAAACTGTATTAGCATACAATCACTTATATTAATGTTTAAAATGTATACTCATAAAAGGAGAAAGATAGTTTTTACAGTTTTGTGGAGTTTTAGGAGTTCAGTTTTTTTTTTTCTTTTTTTCTTTTTGGGTCACACCCAGCAATGCTCAGGGCTTAGTCCTGGCTCTGCACACAGGAATTACTCCTGGCAGTGCGTGGGGATGATATGGGATGCCGGGAGAGTGAGGGGTCGACTGTGTGCAAGACAAATGCTCTACCCACTGGGTTATCGTTCCGGCCTCAGGAGTTCAGATTTATTCATTTATATGTATGTAGGTCTTACTACCTCTACAATAAATTTTACAAAATCTCTCCTATGTGGAAAAAAAAGAAATATAGTAAGGGGGAAACATAGTAAGTGAGGCTAAAGGCATCAGAACTGGAAATTTTGTTTATGGAACTGAGCTTAGGTGAGGAAGGGTGGATGGTAAGAGCCCTTGGGACACTGGTTGAGAATGGTGGGTCGAGAGAGAGAGTGAGAGAGAGAGAGAGGGAGAGAGGGAGGGAGGGAGGGAGGGAGAACCTGCATTAAGACAGGTATGAGGGGGAGGCAGGAGGGAAACTGGAGACATTGGTGGTGGGAACTGGGTGTTGGAACATTGTATGCCTGAAACCTGACATGAACAGCTCTATAACTGTGTTTCTTACCGTAATTCATAAATAATGAATGAATGAATAGATAGATAGATAGATGGATGGATGGATGGATGGATGGATGGATGGACAGATAGATAGATAGATAGATCGATCGATCGATCGATCGATAGATAGATAGATAGATAGATAGATAGATAGATAGATAGATAGATAGATAGATAGATAGATAGATAGAGATAGATAGATAGATAGATAGAGATAGATAGATAGATAGATAGATAGATAGATAGATAGATAGATGAACAAATGAATAAATAAATAAATAAATAAATAAATAAATAAATAAATAAATAAGAAAAAAAGATTCAGTAAACCTCAACCTCTAACTTCCACCATTGTCTCATTGTCACGTGTATATTCTCTACTTGGTATATCTATGCAAAAGGAAGCGGGGAAGTGTCTTTTACAATTGGAATGATTGGGGGGCCAAAGTGATAGCACAGCGGCAAAGGGCATTTGCCTTGCACTTGGCCAATCAGGGTTTGATCCCGGCATCCCATATGGTCCCTGGGCACCACCAGGAATAATTCCTGAGCAAGGAGCCAGGAGCAACCCCTGAGAGTCTCGGGTGTGACCCAAAAAAGCAAAAAAAATAAAAAATTAGAGTAATTGGCACCTGAATGAAATTGTTTTGACATTGCTGAGTAATGGGGCGAAATGAATATTGAGTTATTACTAAATGTATTGCTCCACATTATCTCTAAACAGGCCAAGCTAATAATATGGTCATTAGGGAAAGGCTTCATTTCAACTCCTGGCTCTGCTTCCATTGAAACTGAAAATAAGTTTAGACAGACTCTCCCTCTTGGTGGCAATGGGAGTTATTAGAAAGTTACTCGAAAGTTTGGGCTTACAGCGCCCTGTGGAGCAAGCCCAGGAGAAAGAAGTCACGTTAAAGCTCCTTAAACAATCATGTTCTAGAATATATTACAATCCACAATGTGTAAGAAAGGGGAAGTGAGAAGGAGAGAGAGAGAGAGAGAGAGAGAGAGAGAGAGAGAGAGAGAGAGAGAGAGAGAGAGAGAGAGAGAGGAGAGAGAGAGAGAGAAGAGAGAGAAAGGAGATAAAGAACCTGCCATGGAGGTAGGCTGGGGGAAGGGGAGGGAAGTGGGGACAATGGTGATGGGAAATGGGCACGGGTGGAGCGATGGGTGCTGATACTCTGTAGAACCAAAACTCAAACATGAACAATGTTGTGATTATATGAGGAAGAGCTGCTGTGGCCGCCGCCTGGCGGGGGTGCGTGTTTGCTGGCCCGGCCTCCAGCGCTCCCCTCCTGAGGGCCTCTTTCCCATTCGGACTCCCCGTAGACTCCCGGACCCGCCTCCCCCCCGGGGCGGCCGCGACCCGGCCGGGGTAATTTTAATACTTGATAGAATTTTGTGGTTTTCCTGGGAGCAGGTGCTGGTTTCATGAGACAGGTATTTGTTCTAGAAGGATATATCTAACAGTGGTATAATAAAATATTTTTTTAAAAATAAGCTCCTTAGTCACTGTAGGGTGGATCTCTGACGAGCCAGGCTTGTAATCAGCTCTTCTGATGGGTGGAACTCTGATGAACTGGGGAGTACAGATGTGGAAAATGGCGGCCCTCATTGTATGGGAGTTCCTCTGGCTTCTTGCGAGGCCCTGCTGGGATGCCGGACCAGGGCTAGAACCTGCCTATTATTATATTCTATAATACTCACTATATCAACCAGATGCCATTGGGCTACATTGATTGCACGTGATAGGGTCCAATGGAAATGTTACTGGCGCCTGCTCGAGCAAATCGATGAATAATGGGATTCAAGTGATCAAGTGATCAATACCAACATAATGCCTACAGGGAGACAGCATGTCACAAGTCAATACCAGTAATTCCCTGAGCATTATAAAAAAATAGCTTTTACAGTTCTGAAACCACTAGCAAGATGCCATGAAGAGACTTTTCCTCAGTATGCTCCTGAGAGGCTTCTTCATGGTAATTCATTTAATACTCACATTATGGGGATTCAAATTAAAGCAAGATCCTAAATGAATTCAACACTGCAATGAAAGCTCTGGGAGAAAGATTATGAGAACAGGACACGATGCAGGGGTGTTCTTTTCCAAGGTCATGAACCGATTCACTGAACAACTGAAAGTGCTGACTCCTAATGCGTCTGAGTCATGCTGCTCTAAATTTCTAATCCTTATTTTAGTTTATCTCAAGGATTTGTTTTTGAGGCATTTTTGCAGTTGATGGACAGAAAACGAAAATGGCCATATGCTCAGAACTCAGCATTATCTGCCCTTGGGGAAATAATAAACAAAAGGGAATAATAACACAAATTCTCCAGTGAAGGGAAGAAAATGGGGGCAGAGCAAACAATGTATGAAGAAATTTTTCCAGTACCTAAAAATAACTGATAATGGAGTCGAAGTGGAGAAAGCATGATTGTCAGCATCTGATATGGCAGTGAGTACTCAGGTATAGTCTTGAGTACTCTTTGGACTATGTGTTTGTCTTTTAACATAATGTTGTGCTTACAGAAAAGTTTCAAAAGCAGGACAAGAAGTTCCAGACTATAACCTTCATTCTATTCCAAAAACTGTATCTTTTACTGTCTTCACTGCTCTGTCTTTACATATGTAAACACACGCACAAACACATTTCTAGGCCATTGAACAGTAAGGTGCAGATAGGATACTCTATCCTGCTATATACTGCACTGTGTACTTCCTTAAATCAAGAATATTTTCCAATATATTTACAGCACAGTCTTCCAGATTTGGAATGTAGGATGGATACCATAATTCACTATGGTATCTATAGTGAATGAATCAGTAGAAAGTAGCCTTTCTACTGATTTACTAATTGTTACTGAAATATCAAAATGTCAATGAGAGCAAAAGAAATTTAGGACTGTGCATGACATGAAGTTGCCATATTGCTTTACTGTTCCCTGATCCCGAAGTCCTGAGACTTTCTTTTTATTACATAAATCTGATATCTGTGACGAATTTAAGGCAATTATTTTGTAGTGTCCCTCGATTCAGGGTGTGTCTGATGTCCTTGGAGGACTAGTTTCAGTTACACACTTAGAACAAAAATGATGCCTGTTCTTAGTGCATACACTTCAAAGGCAAAAGCTATTGATCTCAGCATTGGTAATGAGAAGCTGGTCTTTCAGTCAAGGAGGGGAACTGCTGCTGGCTTTCATGTTCTGTTCCTCCCCTGCCTCTGATAAAGAAATATCTATTTTCCCTCTTCTACCCTGAGGTTGTTACACATGTAGTCACTACTATAGAAGCACCATTTTCTAGTCTCTCCAGTTTGGCTTATATTGATTTTTAGCTCTATGTTATTTACATTGCGTTAAAAATGGTGTGTGGGTGGGGCCAGAGTGATAGCCCAGCAGGTAGGGTGTTTGCCTTGCATGCAGCTGATCCAGGTTCGATCCCCCAACATCCCATATGGTCCCCTGAGCACCACCAGGAGTAATTCCTGAGCAAAGAGCCAGGAGTAACCTCTGAGTGTCACTGGGTGTGACCCAAAAAAGAAAAAAAAAAAGTGTGTGGCTGTTTTCTTACATACAGGTGACTTAAAGAAAGACTACTGTGCTCTTTGGTACTCAGCAAGCAATTTTTCTCACCTGAGGTCCACTATTTTTAATCAGCTATTGTAGTCACTCAGAAGTGGTTCTTGCAAAATTTTACTATTGAAAGACATTCACCATGGTAGCTGTTGTGTACCATGAAGAAGCAAAAGAGGATTTGTGGATTGTCAATGAAGTTCACCTCAACTCCGTCATGTGCATGCCTATATCCCGGCTCCCCACAAATCCACTTCCCAGTCATCTATTTCTTTATAGCTGATGATTCTCCACCGGACCATTGCCATGTTGGCATACAATGAACAAACTCCTTGTAAAATGACACTTTGGAAGTATGCAACTATTCTGTTATTTCTTAAACTTTTTTTTTTTAAGTTTTGGACCATACTCGGCAGTGCACAGGTTTTACTTCTGACTCTGTGCTCAGGGATCACTCCTGGATGGGGTTGGGGATGTTAGGGAACCATATGTGGTGCTGAGGATCAAACTCATGTTGGTGGGTAAGTTGTGAGGAAAGCATCTTTCCCACTGTACTATATGTCCAGCGGCTATTTCTCAAACTTTTGCAGTTATTTTAGCATCCATTAATTACTATTGCATGAATTAATTAGAATGAGTGTCTTTTCATCATTAAATATAAATGAGGTGTTATACTACAATGACACTAGAATGAATGATGAAGTGGTGTGATTTGAATTTGCTTAATAATGAACTAAATATGGACTTGGAGAGAGTATATGAGTCAAGGTGTTTGCCTTGCAGGTGGCCAACTCTGGTTCAATCCCTGGCACCCATCTGAGCTCTTGAGATGAACCTGAACACAGAGCCAAGAGGGAAGCCCTCAGTGCTACAAGGTGTGGCCCCAAAACACCAAACAAAACAAATTAGTAATATTTGGAATCGGTGCAAGATATGAAATTACAAAGAAAATAACTGTACTTAAAACGTTTTAAAATATAGTATTTATAAGACTATGTGAACATTTACAATATGGTTAGAGTTAAGTGTTATTTTTTGACTAATCCTCATGGAAGCTGTTGGTGCTGGACAACAATATGGACTATGAACTTTCTTTGATATAACACTACATGCACATACGAAATAGAGTCAAATCCTGTTAAAATATTGTGTAATAAATGTTGACAATCCAGGTTCTCAAAAATATACTACCATTTTAATATTTTTGTATATAAACATAATTAAAGTTTCCATGGCTTAACAATTTTTATCAGCCTCTCCTTGCTCGTCCTTCTAACCTCCATCGATGATCGAGAGTCAGGAGCGCTGTCTTATTTGCCAAAGGCGTCGAAAATCAGATGGGCTGGACATGTAATTCAACTTGGAGAAGACTGCTGGACTAGAGCAGTTACCGACTGGATCCCACGGGATGTCAAAAGATCATGTGGCCACCCACTTACAAGACGGTCATATTTCTTGTAGGTTTGAAGGAATGGTTTGAAGCTCTTCATATTCCTGGAGCAAGCAAATGCCATTGGGCTACACTGGCACATGACAGGGACAAATGGAAACTTTACTGGTGCCCGCTCGAGCAAATCAACAAAAACGGGATCAAGTGATGCCTTAACGAAATAGATTCTCTCAAGGAAGAGCAAAATTCTCCAAACCTTTTGAGCTAAATAACTATTATGGGTTACATGTGCAGTATCACCTTTTGAATGAGCAGAATTATATTGGAATTGGCCAGCTCCAGTGTAAAACATCTGTGAGCCCTGGCTGAGAACTAATAAAAAAAACTGTTTTGTTTTGGGGGAAATAATTAGTATAATGATGCTTTGAGATATTGACAGCAACCTTGCTATAATAAAAATGCATCAGTCATTCTTACCTAATGTCAGGGTCACAGGGATTAGCATCAACAACAACCACACAAGAAGGATATATCAAGTTACACTTGAAATTTCACAAAAAAATAGGGAATCAGAGCAATAGTACAGTGGCTGAGGTACTTCCCTTGCACATGGCTGACCCGGGTTTGATCCTAACACCCTATATAGTCCTCTGAACGTGCCAGGAGAGATTCCTGAATGCAGAGCCAGGAGTAACTCCTGAGCATCACTATGTGTGACCCCCAAACAAAAACAAACAAAAAAAGGATCACTTAGAAATACAGTTTTTAACTTAGTCAAGTTCAAATACCCTCTAAGTTTTATACAAAGACCCTTTAAGAATCCAAGGACTCAATGTTAGGAATTCCGAATATACAGCCAGGAAGATAGTTTTTAAAAGCTGGAGCACGTTCTTTGGCCCTAGGTCCAATTCCTTGATGGCTGGGAGAAACCCCTTACCACACTCTAGCATAATCTCACATTTTGGCTATTTGGAATAGTTACTGAATGCCTAAAGACAGCACAAATGCTTAAGAGGTTTTAAGATAAAAAGGAAAATTACTGCTTTTGGCTATGTCAAGTGTAGGCATTTGAGCGCAGAATACTGTTTGTTTTTCTCAAGAGACTTATCAAATGTGGTCTAAATACTAAGTGCTGTTTATGTTTTTGTTTTAAATCCAGTGCTAAGAACTTCCATTCTGCTCTTTCCATACTAGGTGCTTTTCCAGTTCAGAGTTTTCTACTTCATCACTTGTGATAGGGAAAAATTGATTTCTTATTTCTTATTCTTGTCTCGAGCTTAGGGCTTTTAGTGTATGTTTACTCTTATCTAAATTTAGCTAACCATTTTTTATTTCTCTTTTAAGTTCATTGCACACAAGTTTAGCCCCATTTCCTTATGTAGGGACCAGACTTCCCATGGAGCTAGACTGAAGTTATTGCCCTGATAAGATGTCTCAATCCTTGCTAAAATTTATTCCCTGACTCCCACCCTCTTCTTGTGCTATTTTGCCTTCCTCGCCCAGATTCTCCTTACCTTCATTCCTTCAACTAACCCTTTCCAAAATCTCTCATCTCAGGCCTGCTTCTAGGGAACTTGGAGTAATTCAGTAAACATTCATGGAATGAATGAACAAATGGAGTTAATCATAAAAATCACAGGCAAAACCTAAAAACACTGGACATAGTTTTCAGCTATGATTATGTGTTAGGATTATTTCTTATCAAACGCTACAGACATGTTTGTAAAGTTACTTCTCTCTTTGATAAAATTAATTCTCAGGAGATTCCTTTAGCACTCACTACTTAGAGGATGAGCCAACCCCAACCACAAACCAAAATTATGAATTTAATACTTTGGGGAAGAAAGAAAAGCAGATATTTCAAGCTCAGCAATCTGACTAATGATTTACCACTAATATAAAGGTGTGCATTATCAACTTATCAGCAATACAATATTAATAATGTATGAGGAAGATAATGCAGTAAGTGCCCACATGTGAAGTCTACTTTCAATTATTCAGTGATAGATATGAGTAATGCAGATGAGTGGGCTGGACTGGATTATACAGCTTGTACCAAATCAGGGAACAGACAAAACTATCATTTATCAGCATGTCCTTAAAAAAATTGATAACTCAGTCTTTGAATAAAAAGTAAAAAGATAAGGAAGTTGCATGAGCTTTAGAAACCTCAGACTAGAGAGAAACTGTCTTAATTCTTTCTGAAATTAATCACTAACACAAGAACCATTCTTATAATGACAAAATATTGGATACCACTGATTGAATTATAGTTCTATTGGTATAAGAACTCTTTCTGGTTTAGCTTTATTATCAGTCTTCCGGCCTCAAAGTATTATCTTCTAGTGGTGCTTAGTTTTAATGAGCACCTGTTTGGAAATTATTAGAATATTCTCAGTTAAATATCATAGAAATTTATTACTTAGAAAAAAAATTGTTGAGGTGGCCACTCCCTGCAGTGGTTGGGACAGAGGGCATTTGGATCTCGAGCTTGGCCCAGAGCCTCCCAACTTGCAGTACTTAGTTAACAATCAAACCACAGCCTGGCCTAAACCTTATTGCATTTATTTGTTACTTCTTGATTGAGTGGAGTTGAGTTGAAAAAAGTGTTTTTAGTAAGTCATTTTCTTATGATTAAGCTGCATTTACATTGTGGGCTTTTGTTTTTTGGGAGAGGGGGTTAGGCTACACCCCCAGTGCTCAGAGATCAGTCCTTATAGTGCTCAGGGGACCCTAGGTAGTACAGGGAGCAAACCTAGATCAGACATTTGCGAAATGTCCTATTTGCTGAACTACCTTTTTGTCCCCCTACATGGTGGGGTTTATGTATTATGATGCAAAGGTTGTAGTATTAATTTAGCCATCATGAAAACAAATTGTTTTCATGCAGAAAATTTCTGCTGTTTGTTAAGGAATGAGAACATCTACATATATACATCTATTGTTTTTTCTTATTAAAAATATAGGTTCATTAAACAGATACACAGAGCAGAGCTGCTACCGGCTCTCCCTGTGCTCCTCTGATCATGAGGTGTCCAGGAGGGAGGGGGGAGTTCTGGCCCTGGCCCACCATCCCCATAGAGCCAGGAAAGAAGCAAGAGGAACCCCTGTTCCATGATGACAGCCATTTTTAACATCCGGACTCTACAGCTCATCAGAGCTCCACCCAAGAGAAAAGCCAACCTCAAGCCCTGCTCCTCAGAGTCCTACCCTACAGGGAAGCCTATTTCAAGCCCAGGTATGCTCGAACCAGAGACACAGATACACGAGGCAGAGCTGCTATGGGCTCTCGCCATTGGGGTTTATCAGTAAATTAATGAACTGAGAACCTACCTACTGCTGAGACTATCCCACCCACATGGCTGAGCCTGGCAAGCTACCTGTGTTATATTCAATATGCCAAGTATAGTAACGATGATGGACCTCATACCCATGACCAGACCAAATGGTTTGAGGCTCTTCGTGTTCCTGTAGCAAGCAGATGCCCTTGGGCTACACTAGCAGGATGAATGGAGTCGTTACTGGTATTCATTCGAGCACATCGATGAACAACAGGAAGGCGAGTGACACAAGAGAGGGATCTGTCATAATGGTGCCGAACAGAGTAAAGAATGAATATTCTAAATATCTTGAGTAAAACAACTGTTATTTAAAGATTCATATTCTCAGGCTGGAGTAATAGCACAGCGGGGAGGGCATTTGCCTTGCGCGAGGCCGACCGGGTTCGATCCCGGCATCCCATATGGTCCCCAAGCTCCACCAGGAGTAATCCTGAGTGAAAATTCAGGAGTAACCTGATGGTAGTAAGGTGTGACCCAAAAAAGCCAAAACAAAAAAAATAAAGATTCATATTCTCTAAGATGTTTAGGAAAAAACAGGCATTTTTCAACTCAGATGGGAGGAAATAAAATACTGATGACTCCTTGTATTCATTTGCAAGAATTGTCATAACAAAGTAACACAAGACTGTATGCCCAAAAAAGAAATTTCTCATGATTCTGCACACAAGAAGTTCAAATCAGAAAAAAAAAAAAAGAAGTTCAGGAAATCAATAGCCTTGGTCTTTTCTGACACCTTTTTTTTTTCAACTATCAATATTTATTTATTTATTTATTTATTTAATTTTTTATTTTTACAATTACAAAGATATACAATTAAAAGTTCATATTTGGGTTTTGGTCATACAGTGTTCCAGCACCCATCCCGCCACCAGTGCCCATTCCCCACCACCAACGTCCCCGGTTCCCTCCCACCTCCCCAGCCCTCCTCCATGGCAGGTTCTTTATCTCTTTCCGTTTCTCTCTCTTTCTTTTTCCTTTCCCTCAGACTATGGATTACAGAACATACATTAAAAGGGTTGTCATGTCTGACACCGTTCTTTGTCTTCTACAGAGGCACATTTTCTTTTTCTTTATTTTATTTATTTTTTTTGTGTGTTTTATTTTTTTAAAACATATTTTATTTTACCACCAAGAGATAAACAATTACAAAAATGTTCATGTTTGGGTTTCGGCCATACAGTGTTCCAACACACATCCCTCCACCAGTGCCCATTTCCCACCACCAATATCCCTGATTCTCTCCCTCCTCCCTAGCCTGTCTCTATAGCAGGCACTTTTATCTCTTTTCTCTCTTTCTCTTTCTCTCTCTCTTTTCTCTCTTCCTTCTCTTACATGTGGATTGTAATACATATACTTAGAGGTTATCATGTGTATCTTTTTGCCTGTATTTAATGCTAAGTTCTATGTGGTAATAGCACTTTCGACAATTATTGACACACTGTTCCCTTATCTGTCTTACCTAACCTCTGCTCCCACAGGTTTGTGGTAATTTCCACCTTTGACAAACCTCCTGATCCACGTTTCGCCTGACCTTGGATGTTGGTAACATAATATGCATATATATGTATATGTATATTTATGTTATGCAAATAATGCAGTCATTCTATATCTGTCTCTACAGAGCCACATTTTCACTGTTTAACATGGTCTTTCCTTTGTGCAAGGGTGTGTCTGTGTCAAATTTCTTTGCCCAAGGACACAAATTGGATTGGATTAGAGCCCATCCACATGGCCTCAGTGCATTTTTAATTATCTTCTTAATGCCCCATCTCCAAATTGTCACAGCTAAGATCCTGGAGTTGAGCATATGAGTAGGGAGGGAAGGAAATCGCAGAGTTTAGTTCACAATACTCCTTTCAATTGATCTTACACTTTTTTTCACTCTCAATCAAGCTTCTACAGTAAGAAAAATAAAAAAAAGCAAGGAGATAATTTTATAATAAGTTCTGGAATGATAAAATTACCCCTTTCTAGTCATTTAACTGTAAAACTCATGTATAATGAATTATCAGTTTGTAGTTGTTGTAGGTCCTGTTAACATTCTTTCTGGTCAGAAGCAAATATTAATGCGGTTTATAAGACAAATTGAGCATCAGTTTTCCAAACTCCATATAAGCAGAATATAAAATGCATTGAATTAATTTTGGCCTTTTGATATCCCTTTTATAAAGGGAACATTTAACAACATTTGAAGCAGGGAATTAGGAATTGCAGAACATTATGAGTTATGTTTCATAAACAAGGGAGAAAATTCTATTACCTTTTCATCATGCAAACAAAGTGATCAAATTACATTGAGTGCAACATAAAAGGGAAGACCTGGGGGTGTTTCTCACAGAATTGCTTTTCATTGTTGTCCCTTATAATGAGAGCCATTTCTGCCTTATTAAAGGGAAAAAGTTAAAACAAAGTACTCTTTGGAATTCTAACTTTTTTAAAGACCCAAAGTTATAAGAAAATGTATCAAAAGAAAATATAATAATATCCTGGGGAAATGGAGAAAAAGGAAACTTTCTTTTTTAATATACTATGCAGACAAATATGTGATTCACATCATCTGTTAGAGAAACCTTTGTATCAAAGTTATGAAATAGGGATATCTTACCTACAGCATACATACATTTACTTTATATATGTGTGTGTATGTATGCATATATAACTGTATGTATGTATATGTGTATATATACAGGTGTATATATATATATGTGTGGGTGTATGTATATATACATATAGCTGGGGTCCTTTCTATTTAGAGGTTAGCTATGGGCTTTTGGTATGTGCCTTTTATTAGGTTGAGGAATTGTCTATGCTGTTTTTTTGGGGTGGGTGTTGGGGGCGTGGTGCACGCTGAGCAATGAATGCTCAGGGGTTACTCCTGATTTTGCCTTTAATAATTACTCCTGCTCTGGGCACCATATGGGATGCCCAGGGTTGAACCCGGATCTGCCATACAAGCGCCTTACCACTGTGCTCAGACTCCATGTGGTGGTTTTTTTTTTTTTTTTTTTTTGCTTTTTTGGGTCACACCGGCGATGCTCAGGGGTCACTCCTGGCTCTGCACTCAGGAATTACTCCTGGCGGTGCTCGGGGGACCATATGGGATGCCAGGGATCAAACCCAGGCGGCAGAGGCCGGCCGCGTGCAAGGCAAACGCCCTACCCGCTGGGCTATCGCTCCGGCCCAATGTGGTGGTTTTTAAAGGACTATCATTCTGTTGAAACTGTCCTATAGAGGCTGAATTCAATATTAGAAATAAGAAAACTTGCCTGGTTTTACCCTTCTTCCAGTCTAAAAGTAAGGACAAAAGTAAGTGAGCTGGCCTCACTTCACCCTCCCCACTTTTAAACAAGCGTAAGACGAAGGGGTCCTCCGGCTGGGGAGAAACAGGCCTGTGAATCACGTTTTCCCAAAATGTTCTGTTTTGTTCTCTTTCTCCATTCAAACCACTTCCTGTGATTGTGTCGACCAGTTGGTTATTGTGAGGATGCACCCACCATCTTCCGACCTGCAGGCCTGGTAATAACATTTTCATCATCCTTCACCAGGTCTCTCCAATGACTGGCTGGGCGCATGAGGGATATGGGCTGAACCTTGAGGGTATGAGTGTGTAGTTTTCTTGTGCTTTTGGATTTGGGATAGAGATAGCGAGAGCCATAGAATGAATTGGGAATTGTTCTCTCCATTTCTAGCTCCTCAGAGAGATTGTATACACACATTTTTTCTTTTTCAAATGTTAGAATTTTCTATAAAACAATCTAAGCTATTCATGTTTCAAAAGAATATGAACCATGAAGTTGATCTGTTTTTTTTTTTGGGGGGGTCCACACACCTGGTGATGCTCAGGGGTTACTCCTGGCTTTCCATCCCGAATTACTCATGTGAGGGCTCTGGGTACCATATAGGATGCCGGGATGGAACTCAGGAAGGCTGTGTACAAGGCAAATGTCCTACCTGCTTCTAGCTAGTTCTAGCCCCTGAAGTTGATCTTCAGGTACTACTTAGGTCGGGTATTTCAGCTTAGATGAGTCTGGTGATTTGTAGTTTTCAGGGAATTTGTCCTTTTAGTTTAGTGCTTATAAATTAACATTCATAAAATTGTGCATAATATTTACTTCATTTCTTTTTGGTGAGGTCTATAGCAAAATTCTGTTGCATTTCGGATATTAGTACTATGACCAACTCATTTTCTTTGTTTTTTTTTTGTCAGTGTTGCTAGAAGTTTATCACTTACTTTTCTTCCTACAGAACTAGTTTTTTGGCTTTATTTTATTTCTCTATACTTTAGATTTGATTGAAATCTTTATTAGTTCCTTTATTTTTATTGTTTATGGTATATTTTTCTCTTCTTTTTGCTTTTTCTAAAATTAGAAACATACATTATTGATTTGAGACATTTTTCCTAACATAAATATTTAATGCT
The DNA here is from genome assembly GCA_021461705.1 of Cryptotis parvus. Taxonomy (NCBI): domain Eukaryota; kingdom Metazoa; phylum Chordata; class Mammalia; order Eulipotyphla; family Soricidae; genus Cryptotis; species Cryptotis parvus. The sequence goes on along the minus strand of JAJIBD010008534.1, from coordinate 46,665 downwards.
TTAAATCACTGCTTTAGCTACCATCTCCCAATTTTAAGATTTTTTTTTTGTTTAAGATTATTAGTTCTCAACAACAAATTATCTGTCTTGTAAAACATCAACATTTTTTGTCATTATACTTTGGCTTTTTTTCTTGTTGCACAAAAATGAATCAAATTCATTATTTCTCTTGTTGTTTCTGGATTTTAAGTGTTGGTTAGAAAGCCTTCATTAGACCCATGCTGAAGAGAAGCACACCCATTTTCTTTCTAACTATAAGAACTTGAAGTTTATATTTAGATTCCCATACATTTAGAGTACGTACTTTTTGGTATGAGAGGTAAATCTTCTTCTATATATTTCCAAATGGTTACTAGTAGATCCTGAATGATTTTTTGTTTCTTTGGTTTTATGTCACATCCTGCAGTGCTCATGTGCTACTCCTGGCTCTGTGCTCAGGGCTCACTCCTGAGTGGTACTCAGGGAATCATTTATGGTGATTGGGACTGAACCCGGTCAACTGCATTCGATCCATGCTCCCTACCTGCTGTACTATCTCTTCGGCCCAAATCCTGAACCATTTTATTTATTCTGTGCTCTGGATAATTATTTGCAGGGTTCAGGGGTCCGTGTGGGATGATGGCACGGATGAAAGACTGCATTGGCTGTGTGCAATGTAAGATCCCTAGCCGGTGTATTATGGTTCAGGACCCAACACTGAACCATTTTAAAAACCTCTCTTCAATCTAGTGATGTGAAGAGTAACTTGACCTTATGCTTTTACCGTGTGTTTTCATAAGCACTTGATCACTTGATTTCCCGTTGAATATCAATTTGCTCAAGTGGGACAAGTAACATCTCAAACGTCCTGTCACATGCTTGATAGCCCAAGGGCATCTGCCCGCTCCAGGAACATAAGGAGCCTCAAAACCATTCCATCAGTCATGGGAATGAGGTCTATAATTGTTACTGGTATTTGGCATATCAAATACAACATGGGTAACTTGCCAGGCTCTGCCGTGTGGGTGGGATACTCTAGTAGTCAACTCTAATTTTGAGCATTTATTGAGCAAAGCTGTGATCAGCTCTTCTGCTGGGTGGAGCTGTGATGAGAGGAGTCGGATGTGGAAAATGGCAGCCCTCATGGTATGGGGGGTTCCTCTGGCTTCTTGTGAGGCTCTGCTGGGGTGACGGCGCCATCCCTCCCTGGCGCCTAGTGTTTTCATAAGCATTTGAAATTCATTCAGGCTATTATATTTCATGACTTCTTAAAAAGTTTTCCCACAATATCCCTTTTCACCCAGAAGTTCAATATGGCAAGTGTTGACAGAAACACCACAGATTCATTATGCATTTGATTTTGAATTTTTGTTGGTTTCATGGTCAGAGAATTTCTCCTGTTGCTATGTTTTTTGTTTTTGCACTTTTCACATTGTCTTGAGACCCCAAAAGGGTCATAATATATAGTTTAAGTCTCATGCTATACCGACTGAGCTAGCCGGGTGCTGGCAACATATAGGTTAAGAAGCTTGGCTCACCCCCAGTATTTCCATACTCATGTGTTAATGACAGAGGGTTTGTAGGCTGTGTTTTTATGTCAGGTAGGGCTAGTTCTAGCTTCCTGGGTTTAAATTTTCAGTGTTTTCCTGCTTTTTTTTTCTTGCCTACTCTCTTTTCTATGATCTTTAATTCCTACTTGTCTAGCTCCAAAGGTTGCAAATAAGTCCTAATTTTATTACTTAAAATTAAAAAACTTAAAAAAACTTAAAACTTAAAAACTTAAAAAATTAAAATTAATTAAAAAATTAAAATCAATTAAAATTAAAATTAATTAAAAATTTTAAATTAAAAACTTAAAAAAATTTCCCATTTTCTGCCGTTTATTCACAGCCCACAGCTGTGCCCGGAGACAGTGGACACATCACTTGTTTGGAGGCGTCCAGGCATGGAGCCGGCAGGGCCCCGCACCCAGAGGCCACCCTGACCTGTACGCACTCCCTCCTGCATCACAATAGCTGGTTTCAGGTGTTCTTAGGTTTTGTTTTTTTTTTTAAGAAACGTCAAAGTTGCTCCCAACACACGTGGATCAGCAAACACAGCAGAGGCCAGGCAGCAGTGGGGTGGGGTGGGCGGGGAAAGGTCATATGTCACAGCCTGGACACCAGCGGAAGTTGGTGTCCAACTTATTAACACATAAAATATTTTAATATCTTGACACCTATTACATTCATTCTACATTCCCTCCAATTTTGTACCATCTTTAGATTTGAAGCATATCGCTCAACTTCACGGATCATCACAGTGTAAGATTAATATAAAAAATAAAAATAAGGGGCCGGGCGATAGCCCAGCGGGTAAGGCGTTTGCCTTGCTCGCCAGTCCTCTGCTGGCCTGGGTTCGAACCCGGCATCCCATATGGTCCCCCGAGCACCGCCAGGAGTAATTCCTGAGTGCAGAGCCAGGAGGTAACCCCTGAGCATTGCCGGGTGTGACCCAAAAAGGCAAAATAAATAAATAAATAAATAAATAAATAAAAAGTGCTCTTCTGCATACTCCTTCGTGTAATGGCATAACTATTAGAGTTAGCAAAAGTCTAACTGAAATTTCAAAGTATGGTTCTAGTGTGTGTGTAGGACTCTCCCTACATACAGGGGGTGTATTATATAATATAAATGCACTTGTCTGTGTTTTGTGTCTTACAGAATATAGTACACATACACACTGTTTTGTGTTTTTTTTTTTTGGGTCACACCCAGCAATGCTCAGGGGTTTCTCCTGGCTCTGCACTCAGGAATCACTCCTGGCGGTGCTTGGGGGACCATATGGGATGCCGGGGATCGAACCCGGCCGGCATGGGCTGGCCACGTGCAAGGCAAACACCCTACCTGCTAGGCCATCGCTCCGCCCCAATACTCATACACTCTGAATCAGAGACAATTGTGTACCAGTTCCCTACTGCGTGTTGAAGCAGCTTCTTTTACTACTATCCTAATAACTTACTTAAGGAAGTTAATAACCCACCTAAGCACTGGCGTGATCCCCCAGTGGACTGGAATACAAGTTTGCAAGCACAAGGCCTGGGATTAAAGGTGCCTAATACTAAATGGTCTCCTATCACTGCTGCGAATAATCAAGCCAGGGAGCAGCCCTTGAGCACCACCGGGTTGGCCTCCAAACCAATGCTGCTGCTAATAATAACCAATAACCCATTTAGAGAAATTTTGCTCCTTATCCCAGAAATTTTGAGCTATACTGCATTGGATATCTTAGTTCCCAGGAGGGAATGCTTCCACTAAAAACCAATCTAATGGCTCTATTGACGTGGAAAGCAGGATTGTAACTTGAAGTTCTTCTGCCATTTATCTGTCAGGAAAGAAAAAAAAAATACTACACTGCTACACTAGTTGTAAAGCGATCCCAATTACTAAGGATAAAGCGGGTTGCTTCCACGTCTAGGTCCCATCTACTGCGTGATCCCAGGGAGTTCTCTGTGCTGCATCTTAGTTCTGTCATGCACCTAAACACAAACTGCACAGAGAGGATTAGGAATTAAAATCTCTCCAGGAATCAAGTCTTGAATGATGATATATATCCGTAATGACCCCCAGCCACCTGGTTTATTTTCTGAGAAAGGAAATTTGGAAAAGATAGTCAAGGGAAGGCGACAGAGATCAACTACAGCCTCACAGTCAATTATGGAGGTGAGAACTGCCTGTTTCCCCTTTCCTCACTTGCATATGCTATTTTGCGTATTTTCTGTTCTGGACCTAAGGGATGGGCTTTACAGTATCAATACATTGGGCTCTGGGTGGGCTCCACCAAATGAAAAACAGAATAAAAGTAATTCGATGCCAATATAGTGTCTCTCGACCCACTGTTCCGTGACAGAGCAAGGCCGGAATAGTCTTTAGCCTATTAGGGGAACGTTCCACACTGCCAGTAGGGGACAGTGTGCTACTCTCCCGGCAACAGCTGCAAGAGGCCAAGTCCTTTGGGATTTCAGTCTGCATATTGTTTCCCAGAAGCAATGAGCAGCCTGGGCGGAGGAGCGTCTGCTGTGCCCCCAGGCCCAGTTCTTCCAACCAGAAGTCGTGGGGGAGCGGCGCTGGCCTCCCCCACACCTTACGGTCATCGTGCGCCCCCTTCTGGAGTCTGGCCCGGCGACTCAGACCCTCGGCAAGGCTGTGCCTCCTGCGACCCAGAGCCCGCCTCTTCCAGCCTCTCCAGCCATCAGCAGCTGTGTGCCCTTGGGATGCTCTCCTCCTCTCGGAAGAGAATCAGAATTTCGACTTGTGAGCAAATTGTTGTCCATGTTTACAACCGAGGATAGTAGTTGCCTTTTGGGGTTGTTGTTAAATCATCTGTGTTAAAATATGAAGAAAATTAACGACAGAAAGGGAGGAAAGGGAATTGCTGGGGAGGGAGCCTCTGTCCTAGAGTGCTTACTCTGCAGGATGGAACTGGGGCAGGGAGGGGCGCCCCCGAGACGACGGTGGAGGGGGGCAGTGATGGACCTTTGTACACATGAACCCTGTCATTAACAGGGCTGTGAACCACGAGGAAAATCCTTGTAAAAAGGAAAAACAGTGGGAGGTGTGAAATAAAAACAAAGGCTAAATTCCAGCGAATGCTGCACCACCATCTCAGGTCAGACACAAAAACCAAACCAACTCTGACCATCTCTCAGGTACACTAATTAAGATGTTTCCTGTGCCGGATATTGGTATCTACTCTGAGCTTCCTACAGAGAATAAAAGATGAAGCCTCCATGGAAGGTACTGTGTGTGATAAACACAACTTTCTCATTTGGGGTTTTTTTTTTTTTTTTTTTTGTGGGAGGGCACACCCAGCTCCTGGCTCTCTGCCCAGGGGTCACTTCTGGTGGGGCTCGTGTTGGTGCCAGGGATCAAATCAGGCTGATTGTGGCCAAGACAAGTGCTCTAACCATTGTGCTATCTCTTTGGCCTCCAAATTTTTTGTTGTTATCTGTCTTTCAGGCAAGATGACCTGTGACATAGCAGGCAGCCGTTTAAGAACAAGATAGTCCTGAGGGCCGGAGGCGATAGTCCAGTGGGTACGGTGTTTGCCTTGCACTTGGCCGACCCAGATTCGATCCCCAGCATCCCATATGGTCCCCCGAGCACCACCATGAGAAATTCCTGAGCAAAGAGCCAGGAGTAACCCCTGAGCACTGCTGGGTGATCAAAAAAAAAAAAAAAAACAAGATAGTCCTAAACTCCTCTTTACCAGTGTTAGTTATGATCGCCTTCTATGTATTTCTGCTTGTTGGGGTGGTGCTTGGGAGCTACTTAGGGAACTGTATAGTGCTGGTGATGGAACTGGGGGTTCTTGGATATACAAAAAAAATTACTCCAGTCCTTTGACCTATCTCCTACATACATCATATACTGGGTCTATAATCATATATACTGGGTCTATAATCATTCTTTTTATTTATTTTATTTATTTATTTGTTTGCTTTTTTGGGTCACACCGGTAATGCTCAAGGACTACTTCTGGTTAAGCACTCAGGAATTACTCATGGAGGTGCTCAGGGGAACATATGGGATGCTAGGGGTTGAGCCCATGTTGATTGTATACAAGGCAAATGTCCTACTTGCTGTACTACTGCTCCGACGATATAATCATACAATATAATCGTTCTTTATATTGAACTTTCTATTAAATACCTGGTGGGGTGTTGGAGAGATGGGTAGATCACTTGTCTTTCATACAGCAGAAATGGTTTCAATTGCTAGTGTCCCATTGGGTATCACCAGGTCCTACCAGGCATGGCCACTGAGCACAGAGCCAGAAAGTAAGACCTGAGCACCACCACAGTGGTCCAAAGACAAAGAAACTAAGAAAAAACCCAATAAAATACCTAGAGTGCAGCTTCTCTCCGGATTGGATTGATTCATAAATCCTCCAAGCAGGAAATTATTTCAGCCCCGCATACTGCCTTTTGCTCATTGGGCTTATCAGAATAAGAGTGCGTGTTCTGAATCAGACTGACTTTGTTTCATGGTGTACTTTCCATTCTCTGGCTCTGTGTCCTCACAGAAGAGGATTGCTACGAACCCGATTTTATCTCTCATGAGATATATCACAGGAGTCTTTGTGCTTGGCAAACATTAAGGCTTTCTGAGACACTGTTGTAAATAATTGCCCAAAGTCATGATATAATAGGCAGAGCAAAAATTGATGATGCTTCACAAATTTTATCAGTTGGCATAAATGAATCAGCAGCGAGTTCACTAAGTTTTCTTTTTTTGGGGCCTTTTATTTTCAGTGCTATAAAAAGCTCATTATAACTTGGTGGTGAGGAAAAAATGACCTTTTTTCTGCAGCAATTTTTTTTTAATAACTGAAAGGGTAATTGATCCTTGAGCTCTAATGCAAAAATTTAGGATGATTTTTGATAAAAATATCTTTAACACAAAACTATCAAGATAGAAACTGACCATTGGATCCTATTAAAGAAAGCTGCAAACTGGAGCTGATAGTCTGGGGAAAGCAGTTCTTGAACTTTAGACTGTGCCAGAATCACCTTGTGGGCTTGTTAAAACAGATTGCTGGATCCTACCTAATAGGTTCTGATTCAGTATGTGTGGGACAGGGGCCCACGAATGTGCATGTCAAACAAATTTTTATGTAACACTCATCTGGGGTCCAGATTTTAAGAACGAATATTTTAGAGTAACTACTCAGGACCTACTTGGTTCTTTTGATTTCTCTCATTTATCTCATTCTCCTGCTACTTAGTCCCACCACGACCTGTACTGTTTTCTTCTTTGTTCAACCCTCTGACAGTATCCCCTTCCAAATAGGTTCCTATTGTCAGTTTAATTTATTATGCTTTCGTTCCAGTCCCTTAGCCTTCTCCTTCTTTCCACATCTCAACACCCCTTCAAACACACAGCTACACTAGCAGTGAACAAAACGTGTGAAAGAGATGATTTTAGGATGTATTCAGCTTTTCAAGTTACTCATAATGCCCATAAATCCATTCTGGTAATATGAGGAACCTGGAGTGTCCTTTAATGATTCAATATACAATTCTCCGTAAGATTAGTTTTGTTAGAATTCGCAGGATGGATTATTATTGCTGCTCCATGTAATACAATCTTTATTATTCCTCTATTTACCATTCATCTTTCATAGACTCACACATCGCTGATATCCACTCAAATTCTTGTTCTCGTTACTTTGTCTTCATCTTTTACCTGTCCACTCTTACAATATACGATACAAATTTTATAACTTCCAGTCATAAATTTTCTGCTAAAAGTAACGTAAGAGGAAGCTATGAAGAGAGTTCTTAGAAATTAGTCAGTGGATACCTTACCACACTAAGGTACCTACTGGAGTCAACAGATTAATTCCTCTCCTAATCATGTAGTGTGGTACTAGTGATGCAACCACCTTGGAAGAATTGAGAAAACTGTCCTTCAAGTCCGTTTTTCATCTTCTGTGTCTCAGATGAGCAGAGAATGTGGCTTCTTGAGTTCTTCAGATAAGGACTCTCTGGCAGGTGCCAACTGGATTTATGAGTGCCCAAGGCTAGTTGTCACCGTGACAGAGAAAACTCCTGAAGACACACAGAGTTTAGCTATGCTGTAGGGTCTCTCCCTTGCCTGTGCCTTTCTCCAAGCCTGGAAAGAGATCATAACATTTTTGAAGTTGTCAGTATTTATTTCTTCTTAATTAGGGCACTCCACCCCAAATGGTTTATGCTTCACATTCTACCACCCCTATATAGTGCTGTACTTTGTAGCTTAAACCATATTTACGGAAACCTCAAGGTTTGGGCAAATAGAGGGCTTGGAAAACTGCCATAAACAAACTACATTACATGTATCTCATCTAGATTCTAGGTACAATATCTTTTTACTGACTCAGGGCTACTATCTTGTTAACTGTCCTTAGTTATATACCTGTCTATATATAACTTATATAATATATCTGTCCAGGGCCAGAGCAATAGTACAGAGGGTAGGGCATTTGCCTTGCACACGGTCAATCTATGGCATCCCATATGGGCCCCCCACACGCTGCTAGGCGTGTTACAAAGCCAGGAATAGTAACCCCTGATCATCAACGGGTGTGACCTCAAAGCCCAAACCCTACTCCCGCAACCACAATCCCTATAGAGTGGATCTGCAAGTCATGATTTTTGTCACTATACAACAATGCTTGTGTATATGTCCCGAGGCATGGCATATTTGACTGGAACTCACATCAGATCCCAGACCTAAAAGAGGGAACTTCCTTCCTTCTTCCTTCATTCTTTTCTCCTTCCCCCCCACCCACCCTCCCTTCCTTCCTTTCCTTCCATTTTTGGGATCAAATATAACAAAAAAGAAGATGATAGAGTGAAGCAAGAATTAACTGCTATATGCAATTTTTAAAAAACCTGCAGTTCATACTTAAGATAAACTGTTGTCATAGAGAGATAGTACAGCTGGTAGGGCATTTGCCTTTCATGTGACCAACCTGGCTTTAATCCCAGGCATATGACATGGTCCCAGCAGCACTGCCGGAACAATTCCTGAATGCAGAGCCGGGAGTAACACCAGAGCACCCTAGAGTGTGACTCAAAACCAAAACGAAAATAAATAAATAAATAAAATAAATTTTCTGGGGCCAGATCTGTAGTACAAAAGCAAGAACATTTGCTTTGCATGTGGCTGACCTGGGTTTGCACCTCAGCATCCTACACAGTTCTCTGAGCACTGCTAGGCTAACTTTTAAGTGCAGAGCCAGGAGAATCCCCTGAGCATCTTCGGATGTGGCTCCAAAATACAAAATTATTAATTAATTGCTGTCATTTGACACTGTTCTTAGTTATGTACCTTTAAGTTCTGCTACTTATACTTATATATGTGCACTGGTAATATCACACACACACATATAAAATTAAAATGTGAGATTACTAAAAAAGTCATTGCAAATCACTTAGTGTCTTTTGATATTAATTCATTCATGTATGTGCTAAATCAATAACACTATCATATACAGCAGTTTCTCATCTGGTCTCTCAGGAAATTCCAAGGAAGTCACAAGTGAAAATTACATAAATGGGGTACAGCACTTGACTGGGGGGCAGCCAGTAGGACGAGGGGCCACAGGAAGTAAACAAGTTGAAGGGGGTCCCAGAAATACTGCAATAGAGCATCTTCTGCATGTTAGTCTGATTGCCAGAGCCATTTTGAAGCACATGAGAAATATATTTCGGGAGTTGTAAACCCTTTTGTTCTATATTGAAACCTTATACTATTTTCCTGATTTTTTCCAAACATAATTTCTTAAGAGTCTCAGGCTCTCCTGACTGAGCTAGCTGGGCAAAAATACAATTTCTTAAACTTAGGAAATCTGATGGTGGTTAGATTTTAGATTTCCTAAAATTAGATTCTACCCTGTCTTCCTCTCTGGATCTATGACAAACCCTAACGTAATACATTATGTTAGATGCTTTTAGCATCTCTCCTACATCATCCTCTCCCATTCCCACCTTCAGACCTTATGTTCCAGCAACACTGAACTGCTTAACATTCTCTAATCCATTTGGCTTTAAGGCCGGTGGCACAGAAACAATCTAAGATTCTTCTCTAGTCTCTCCGGTGGGTCTCCCTCATCTTCTTGGAGAGTTAGCTTGCAAATAAGCATGTCAAGAATTTTCACACAATGGGGCTGGCGCAATAGTCCAGTGGGTAGGACTCTTGCCTTGCATGCCACCAACCCGGGTTCGATCCCGGCATCCCATATGGTCCCCGTGTGCCGCCAGGAGTAATTCCTGAGTGCAGAGCCAGGAGTAACCCCTGAGCATTGCTGGATGTGACCCCAAAAAAGCCAAAAAAAAAAAAAGAATTTTCACACAGATATTGGTAAGGTTTTTAAATCTAAAAGGTAAAGGGCATTAAATTATTATAACACTTTTAGATCATAACAATAAAACATAACAAAGAAATACAGTAGAACTAAGTTTTTAAAAACTCACTTGACATTGTAAAATGATGCCATGTAAAATGCTGCAACTTTTGCTTGTACAGGCAATCTCTGTCATTTTGTAAAGCTATGAATAAACAGATCCGAAATAGAACTCCTAAGATTGCAGTTCTACACCTTATTTTGGACAATTACTAATAGCATTTAATGGAAAATATAATCTACTGCCCCATAGGAAATAAGATCCACTGCACTATACTTTCTCCCAACGGAAAGAAAATATTTTCAACGGGAAGCAGAATAGAAAGCCAATTTCATACAAATGGTTTACAAAGCAATGATATTGATTTTGAACTTAATTATACCTTGTATTCAAATAAGAAAATGCCTACAAGAGAAATGACAAAAAATGAAATAAAAATAGGGATTATTCCTACCCATTTAAAAGGTCACTAAAGAGAAAAGAGGATGAATCACGTTACAACAGCAGAGATGAGAATTGGGGCAATTCCCCAGAACTCTGTGTGTGGGGAAGAGGGGCGGAGTGTGTTACTACTTAGCAAACAAGCACCTAGCAACAGCAGGGCAGTGACTCAGGGCAAAGAGCCACAGCGGAAGTGGCTAAGCCACTGCTAAGAACAGGCCCGAGATCTGTGTCTGTGTAATCAGTACTTGCTGGTGTCCATTATCTACAAAAGTAAGGGTCGGACTGTTCCTTTCTTATTTCTCTTAAGCAACAGCTAAGCTGTCCTTGACTTTCGCACTCAGTGCAGTTCTATATGCAAAATGTTGGTCAACATCTACAGGGTAAAGCTGTGGTATCCGTACCTGCCCGAACAATTCTAGAATTTCATAAAGGTAGTTGAAACTGCTAGATTAATGGGGGAGGGGAGAGAAGTAAGGTATAAAGATATCTGACTTCTTGGTTAGTCTTTTAAGAAAGCCATCTGCAAAAAAAAAAAAAAAAGCGAAACAAAATTTTTAATACAACTCCAAAATTTAAGTTTAGTCCGTTAAAGAGAAAGGATGAAGGATGCGTAGCAATGGTAAAGCTCTTGTCTGGAATGTCTGAGGTCATGGATCTGTTCCCAGTACTGCAAAGAAGCGTCATAAATTAGAAATAAACAAAAGGAAATCATTCTGCATGATGAAGTATGTGGATCCAAATTTATGGTGTGCATAATATCAAAGCAAAAAAAAAAAGTGAATTCTTTCTGAAAATTGTATAGCCAGAAAAACTAGAAGATGGAAAGAAGTTTAAACCGGTCTTTTTGGTATTGATAAGAACTCAATAATGAGAAAGTAATTGTTATTGTTTTATTAGAAATAGTTTTCCTTCCAGTAGATAGTCGAATGATTACGGTAACCTATTCCATATATGTGAGTTGTTTCTGAATTCAAAACTTGGTGTTTCTAGGGGAGAGGGAAGATACTCAAGGTGCTGCAGCACACATTCTGTGTGCAGGATTCCTGGGTTGGATCTCTGGTAACCAATGGTAACCCAACCCAACCCAAGCCAAGCCAAGCCAAGCCAACCAACCCAAGCAACCCAAGCCAACCCAAGCCAACCCAACCTAACCGAAGGCCAAAATATAAGAAACAAGAAGAAATAAAACTAATTGTCCCACAAAGGCAATCCTGAAGCCAGTTGAGAACAAATGTGATTCTGTATCATTTCTGGCTATCGTAGAAAGTATGCAAGTGTATGAATTCCTTGTAGTTCTCCAAAGCAAGCTGCTAATTACCTTTCCTGACATGACCCCCAAATACTAATATCCTGTTGCATACTTAACCTCCTCCAGGCTATTACAAACACCACTTCCCTCCAGCCCGGGGAAAGCAAGTGGGTGGAGACAGCACAGAAATAAGGCACTTGCCTTTCAGCTGCTGACCCAAGTTCAACCCCTAGAGACACATATGGCCCCCGAGCACTGCCAGAAGCCGTCCTTGAGCACGGAGCCAAGAATAAATCCTAAGCACTGCCACCAAGTATTCCCCCACCAAAAGTTTTAAAATGTAAAACAGGATGATGCAAAAAAAAAAAAAAAGAAAAGGAAAGAAAAAAAGAGTCCAGAGCGATAGCACAGCAGGTAGGGCGTTTGCCTTGCACATGGCTGACCCGGGTTCGATCCCCTGTCATTCCAAATGGTCCCCCGAGCACCACCAGGAGTAATTCCTGAGTGAAGAGCCAGGAGTAACCCCTGAGCATTGCTGGGTGTGACCCCTCCAAAAAAGAAAAAAAAAAAAAAAAAGACGAAAGTCCTTAAAACTTAACAACAACACGCAGGGCCAGACCCATAGTACAACAGGAAGGGCTTTTGCCTTGCTCTCCACTGACAGGAGGTCTGTGCCATGCACAGAAGGTTCTGTTCAGCCTTCCAAGTCCACCAGGAGTTATTCCTGAGCACAGAGCCAGGAGTACACCGTGAGCTGCTGGATGTTGCCCAAAAAATTAAGACAACAAAAATTGACAATATGTTTGGAAAAATAAAATTTTTGGTAGAAGACATGAAAAGATGGAATTAAGAAAACCTCCCAGAAAAACAGGACAAAAAGCAACTGAAGTTGATCCCTAAAGATCAATTTAGGAAAACATCTGAAAGATGAGACTTTCTAGAAAGACAGTAAGACAATTTCTTGGGATTGAGGTCATGAGTTCTGATCTTTCAGATTGAAGGGATCTTGAGTGTCAATAGAATAAATGAAAACTGATCTACATAATGGCATATCACATGACAGTTCGGAATGTTAGAGACCTATCTAATGTTGAAATATCTTTAAAGTTAATTCCCCCACACAGGAAGAAACACATTCAAACGTGGCTTCTGAAGTAAAAATACTAGACAATACACTGCGCCCAGAAGGGAGTATTCATAACAACTTCAGAGACTCAGGAGGAAAGTTTCCAACACAGGTAGGAGGAGAAGGAAAGTCCCAGAGTAATAACGAAAGGCCACCTCAAAGAACAACTGTAACGAACTTAGAGACCAAGTCAATCTCAGCTGGAGCAGGAGGATGTGGGGGAACCTCTGGGGAAAAAAACAGACTTGATAGATTATCTGATATCTTTGATCACTTGAAAAACACTGAGTCTTGCAAGGTACAATAGAGGTGGTGTAAACTATTTCCTTGAGAAATGAGGCAGCTACCAGTGACAGACAAATGCAGAAGCTACTAACTAATGTGAGACAATGACAAATGCAGGTTTTTATAGGAAAGAACATGAAACTCCAAGATTTATACAGTCATGAGAGTGCCAACCCTGGGAAGTGATTTCACCAATTCTGACTGGATAATTAGCCGCAAAGTGACAGAGGTGAGGGAGGGGTGTTGGCGGCAGCGTGACGGACCATCCTCAGGCGATGACTCTGTGGCTGAAGGCGCCTACCTGGCAAACAGGAAACCTTGAGCTCATTCCTCAGGGCTCCCCCATGGGTGCAGGGTGTGGGTCCCTGTGCCTGCTTCCCTGGGACCCCCTGAAGCTGCTACGGACTGTGTGAGCACCCGGGTGCAGTTATCAGAGTGTGAAAATAAAGTGGGAGCATGGAGGCCAGGAGCACAGGGGCCTCTCAGAGTGCGTGTATATGTGTGAGCACCACACAGATGCCTGTGACCACGGCCACCAAATGGGCTCAGCCCAACCTGCAGCAGCACTAAGTACAGGGGCGGGGGCGTGTGTGTGTGGGGGGGAAGCTAAAGGGTGTGATCCCATCAAGTCCCAAGACTGAGTCTGTGAGCACCAAAGGAGAAGAGGACACTGTCATTGCAATAAGGGCAACGGACAGAAGGGAAGGTTCAAAAAAAATCCTCACTTGTCATAACAGGTAAGTACTAAATAAATTTGAAATGGATAGATAAGCCACAAGCAGATTATTTTGAACTATGGAGGTAAAGACTAGAAAAACAGAAGGCTTTTCACAGGGAGAATGCAAGAGATAGGTAAAGGATGATTAGTAAGAGTCGTTTGTTTGTTCCTGAGTTTGGGGCTACCCCTGGCTCAGTGTTTAGGATCGCTCCTGCAGGTGCAGCGAGAGCCTCAAACCTGGCTCTCCTGACACGCGCAGCCCTTGGAACTTGTATTTTTTAATTTAAACTTTTGGAGGGGTCCCTGGGATATCACCTTGGGCATACAAGCATGACTCAACCACAAGGCTCCATCTCTGGCTAGTCACAAAGTTCTCTCTTGTTCTCCCTCTTCCGCCCTAGATTCCTTTCTCCCTCTCTCTCCCGCTCTCTCTCCCTTTCTCTCTTTCTCCTACATACCACATTTGTATGAATCAAGACTTTGAGGGAAAACAAAGAACAAAGACTAAGTTCCGGTGGCAGCACAGCTTGCTTTATGGGCCCCATTGTCTCGACACAATTTATGTATACTGAATGCAATTTCCACAATTTGTATATAATTTGTACATATATATATACTGAATGCAAACTACAAATGATTTACCGTTTAAAATTTCAAAACCTCAAATTCCTAGTTGTATCTTGCAGTGAATCACCATCATACAAGCGAGTGCCCCAGGCAGGAGTGTGTGTGTGTGTGTGGGGGGGTCCTCTCTCAATCCACGGTTTCAGCAACTCCAGCTTTTCCATCCTGCTGCTTCTCTCTTCTTGGTCCAGGAAAGGTCAAGGCCCTTTGCTCTTTAACCAAAGGCTCTTCAGAACTGCCACTGTCCTCTCTTCCTCTACACTCAGGTTCTCTGTGGGTAGTCAGCATTGTGGCTTCCATACTAACACGAGGTGGTGCCATGACTAACTGGGAGGTCTTATTGAAGCACTGAAACCGATGGAATCCTGGGCTTCCAGCTGGAGCTTGTTCTTCAACACCACCTCTGGGTTCAGTCCCTGCTCTGAGTGGCCACTGTTCCAGCTTTGGCTTAGGTAAGCATGATTTCCATGATTTCACAGCTTTTAACTGAACTATGGACTTCTTATCTCTGGCATATGCTGCAACTTGATACCAGATCCATTGTGAATTCAGACTATTGTGTTACATTCCTAATCAGCGTCCTTAACTTGCCTTTCACTTGCCTCTGGATAAAACTCAAGTTCTTTAGCAGACCAGAGTTCTGCATTTCACAGACACTGCTAACCTTGCAGCACAGTTGCTCATGACCCAAGGAAACTTCATCTCCTGTATTTCTCCAGCCTCTATATTTCTCATTTTCCAGTTTTACTTGTGTACCTTCAAATTTCTTCCCACATGGAATATTTGTAGTCCATTTTTTATCCTCTAGGATTAAGTGATTACTGGGATCTGGTGAGCTAGTATAGTGGATAAGGTCTTTACCTTGCATGCAGCTAATCTGGATCTGATCCTGGCATCCCCTGGTCCCCTGAGCATTGTCAGAAGTGATTCCTGAGCAGAGCCCAGAGTAACGCCTGAACATCGCTGGGTGTGGTACCCGAAAACAAAAGGATCAAAAGATTAAGGTGGTTACCTACATACCAAAGCACTATCTGTCCTCTGCTTCTTGAGTATAGAAGGGGGGTCTGATTCATTTCGGGGATCACTCTGCTTGCCACAACGTCATACTGTATTGTTGTAGGTACTCTGTAAATGAAAGAATAGCCATAGTTAGGAATATACGGTGTTAGAATGCAAATTAAAATTCCCAAAGGCAACAGAGGGGCTGGAGAACTAGTTCAATGTGCTAGGGGGCAAGCTTGGTGGCAGGCCAGGTTCAATGCCTGGTACACGGTTCCCAGAGCAGAGCCAGGTATAGTTCCTGAGCATGACTGGGTCCAAAACAAAATAAGGCAACGAAATTAGAATAGTGAACTTTGAGTGGACAGGAGTTGAGTTCTTATTGCTCATTTTGTTGTGGGGTGAGGGCTGTGCTCATCCAGCCATGCTCAGGGATTCGTGGTTCTGCGCTTAACTCCTGCTGGTGCTCGGGGTGCAACACCACCATATATAGTGCAGGGGGTCAAATCAGGGTCAAAATCTTGCGAGGCAAGCACCTTACCTCCTATTCTAGCTCCAGGTCCCACTAGTTTATAAATCACTATAGAAAAGAAAATTTAAAGTTACAACATTAAGTGTAACTAACATTTGTACCCAAACCTCATTAGAAGCTAGTGGGTCTGTACTCAGTTATTTCCCATGTAGTTTCCCCCTCTGTACTCTTAATCCTTTCCTTTGGTTACTTTTCCCTTTATGGCAAATCCTAGTGTTGATAAACTCAATAATGCATCCAGTAAGTCCAGTTAATATCATCAATTTGAATGACAAAGCTTGTCTTTTTTCATCCCCATATATGAATCCTGTGCTAAACAGATAAAATAGTTCACAAACCTTTCTCATTCTTATACTTCTGGTATCTGAGTAGGACATTCTGTCGGAGATAAACAACTATTTTCTTCTAACTGGGCAGTATCATCAACCTTTCATGATTTCTTCAGTTTTATAATTTTCTCCACACTAGAAATAATAAAATCTCTAAGCATGAATGAATTACTATATAAAAAATGTCCTTCCAGATATATATATTGGGATCATTTGGCTTACAAATATGCATGCAAAATATTTACAAATACACAATCAATTTACAGAGAC
The DNA here is from genome assembly GCA_021461705.1 of Cryptotis parvus. Lineage (NCBI taxonomy): Eukaryota > Metazoa > Chordata > Mammalia > Eulipotyphla > Soricidae > Cryptotis > Cryptotis parvus. The sequence continues at coordinate 30,179 of JAJIBD010008534.1, read as the reverse complement.
AGATCTATCCTGTCTCATCTTTCACTCAATTATTCTTCTGAACATAGCACAGTTTTATGTTAGCTTGTTTTTCCAGTTACCATTTTAGACACTTTTATTTTATTTTTTGCTTGGGCACAGCTGGAGGTGCTCTGGAGATTCTGGCGCTGGATTCAGTGTGGACTCAGTGTGGATTCTGGGGATCCCCTGTGGAACACGTGGTGGCAGGAATCACACCTGGACCTTCTGCATACGAAGTGTGTGCTCTTCATATTCAAAAGAGCAAGAACAACAAGTGCTGGCGTGGATGTGGGGAAAAAGGGGACACTCATCCATTGTTGGTGGGAATGCTGGCTGGTACAGCCTTTCTGGAAAACAATATGGACATTCCTCCAAAGACTAGAAATCGAACTCCCATTTGACCCAGCCATACCACTGCTGGGAATCTACTCTGGGAAGCCAAAAATACGCAGCGGAAACACCATCCCTACTTTTATGTTCATAGCAGCATTATTCACAATAGCCAGAATCTGGAAACAACCAGAGCACCCTAGAATCGATGACTGGATAAAGAAGCTTTGGTACATCTACACAATGGAATACTATGCAGCTGTTAGGAAAAATGAAGTTGTAAAATTTTCCTATAAATGGATGGACATGGAGAAGATTATGTTGAGTGAAATTAGCCAGAAGGAGAGAGACAGATACAGAATGACTGCATTTATTTGCATGACATAAATATATATGTACATATTAGGATACCATTATCCAAGGTCAAGTGAAACATGTATCAGGAGGTCTTGTCAAAGGTGGAAATTATCACAAACGTGTGGGAGTCAGAGGCTAGGTATGACAGAAAATGGAACAGTGTGCTAACAATTGTCGAGGGCCCTAATACCAACCTAGAACTGAGCATTAAATACAGGCAAAAAGATACACATGACAACCCTTTAATGTATGTTCTGTAATCCATAGTCTGGAAGGGAAGGAAAAGAGATAGAGCGAGAAAGGGAAAGAAATAAAGAACCAGCCATGGAGGAGGGCTGGGGAGGGGGAGGGAACCGGGGACGTTGGTGGTGGGAGACGGGCACTGGTGGAGGGGATGGATGGGTGCTGGAACCCTGTATGACCAAACCCAAATATGAACTTTTTTTTTTTTTTTTTTTTAGGTCACACCGGTGATGCTCAGGGGTTTCTCCTGGCTCTGCACTCAGGAATTACTCCTGGCTGTGCTCGGGGGACCATATGGGATGCCGGGATCAAACCCAGGCCGGCACAGGCCAGCCGTGGTGCAAGGCAAATGCCCTACCCGCTGGGCTATCGCTCCAGCCCCAACCAAATATGAACTTTTTAATTGTATATGTTTGTAATTGTAATAAAACAAAACAAAACCAAAAAAAACAAAGCATGTACTCTAGTCCGTTGACTTATGTCTGTAGCCCTTCAACCATTTTTTTAAAAAAAAGTTATTTTTTTTTCTTTTTGGGTCACACCCGGCAATACTCAGGGGTTACTCCTCCTGACTCTGTGCTCAGGAATTACTCCTGGCGGTGCTCGGGGACCATATGGGATGCCGGGATGGAACCCGGGTCAGCAGTATGCAAGGCAAACACCCTACCCGCTGGACTATCACTCCAGCCCCCAAAAAAGTTTTAAGCTTTATTAAAGCACCATGATTTACAAATTTCTCACAGTACAGACGTCACTGCATTCACTGTTCAACACCAGTCCCAACACCACTGTGCCCCTACCACCACCAAAGGCCACAGCCTCTCACCACCCCCAGCCCCCTGACTCCATACCAGCTCCCTAGCCGGCTGCAATCACATTTATAATTGCAATATATATGTGGGAAAGATTTGGTAAAGACCTGATATGAAATTGGTTTGTTAATATTAGATAAAGACCTGATATTAAACCTGATATTAAATTGGGTTGTTAATATCAGGTAAAGACCTGATATTTAACCTGATATTAAGTTGGGTTGTTATGTTAAAAGGTGCAACTGCAAAGCAGCCGCATGATGCTGGAAGAAACTATCAGTTGTGCCTCCGATCAGTCTCCCGGAGAGTTACTCATAGCCCTGAATCATGGTGGTGGTGAATGGCATCTGCAGAGCTAGCAGTCACAACCACTGGGTCACGGAAGTGGGGAATGAGGGGAGAGCCTCAATCCCCCTCCAGCCCTGGATGGCACACCCACAGCAACCAGCGTGTTCACTGACCCCTCAAGCTGTAATGGAACTGGCCAGGGTCAGAGCCAGGTTCTCCCTCTCAGAGCTTCATGGTCAGTTTGGCGCAGGAAGGAGCAGTATCAGTGGTGCCTCGGGTCAGTCTCCCGAGTGTTACTTGTAAGTCCTCTTTCAGCGACTTTTAAGTGTATAACTCAGTGGTATCAGTTCACCTATATTGTTGTGATCTATCTCCACATCCATCTCCAGAGTTCTAGTCCACTAATAAATGCTGAGTGAAATGGGTCAGTGTTGGGTGACGTGTCCTGCTTTAAGCTCCAGCTACACTTCGCTTGCAGCCCCTCCCAGCTCAGCTAGGGAGGTTTTGAATCAGCTCTGGCACTTCTAAAAGCCAAAAGGCCCACCTGAAGTGCTGCATTTCAATAGAAACCTTACCTGACTTCATCTCTAGACAGCCCCGCCCATCCTGGGAAGTTTTGGTGGATTTCTACCTATAAAATAAGCTGGGAGAAAGGAGAAGGGGCCTTCTGCCATTTTGGCTTCTCTTGGCTTCTGCCTCTCCATTCTCTATTGGGCTACAACATGTGGTGGCAGCCATCTTGGCCTACACATGGTGGGGCCTAGCTGAGAAATCAAAATCTGGGGGGTTTTCCTGTTCTTGGATTGTATATCAGAACCTGTGATAAAAAGCCTTTTACAACTGCGCTGGATTCCTGAGTTTTCATCCATTCCCTGCCTGCTTCGGAGGTAAAAGGGGAACTTGCTTCTTGGTATTGTTGGGGGACCCCAGCGGCTCCTCGACAGGTCAGGAGAGGGACAGACATAGAAAGACTGCACTCACTTGTGGGATATAACACGATCACGATCACGATCTTCCCGTTAATCATCTATTTGCTAGAGCGGGCACCAGTAATATCTCAATATGTCCTGTCACATGCTGTAGAGCCAAAGGCATCGGCTTGGTACAGGAACATAAAGAGCCTCAAACCATTATATTAGGTCATGAGAATGATCTAATATAATTGTTACTGGCATTTCGCATATCAAATACAACACGAGCAGCTTGCTAGGCTTGCCGTGCGGGAGGCATACTCTATAAACACCTCCAAATAAAGCCTTTATTGATGAACGCAGCGACCGCAGCGGCCGCTGCAGCCGGCTATATGATGGGCTGGTCGGCTGGGTGGAGTTCTGAAGAGAGGGAAGTCCATTGTGGAAAATGGCGGAGCCCATGGAGTGGGTGGGGGGTCGTCTGGCTTGTTGTGAGTTTCTGCGGGGGTGGTGGGCCAAGGCTGGAACCCACCATGCCTCCCGACTGCCTCATGAGCGGCTGGGCACAGGGAGAGCAAGGAACCGCTCTGCCCCATGTCTGAGAGTCTCTGGACCAGCATACCTGGGCCGGATTGAGGAAGAAACTGCTCCAGGGTGGGTGTCGATGATCCGGGCTATGATGGGCTGGTCGGCTGGGTGGAGTTCTGAAGAGAGGGAAGTCCATTGTGGAAAATGGCGGAGCCCATGGAGTGGGTGGGGGTCGTCTGGCTTGTTGTGAGTTTCTGCCGGGGTGGTGGGCCAAGGCTGGAACCCACCATGCCTCCCGACTGCCTCATGAGCGGCTGGGCACAGGGAGGAGCAAGGAACCGCTCTGCCCCATGTCTGAGAGTCTCTGGACCAGCATACCTGGGCGGATTGAGGAAGAAACTGCTCCAGGGTGGGTGTCGATGATCCGGGCTGTAACACAGTAAGAGATTATTACCCATGGACAACAGAAGTGAGGACCAAGAGAACTGGCCCATGGTTGAAAGCTTGCCACAAGTGGGGAAGGGGGAGAGGGCAATTTGGACAGAGAAGGGACCACTATGGCGATGACAGCTGGAAATAACTCTGGACAAGAATTGATGCATCTGACTCAGGCTTAACCTCTGGCATCCCATATGTTCCCTGAGCACTGCCAGGAATAATTCCTGAGTGCAGAGCCAGGAGAAACTCCTGAGCATTGCCCGGTGTGACTCAAAAAAAAAAAGAAATTAAAAGTAGGTAAAGGACTGTAGACAATAACTTTAAAGTCCCTGTACTACAAACCATGATGACTAAAAGGAAAGGAAGAGAGAGGGGAGAGAAAAGTCTCTGCTGTAGGCGTAGACGGGGGTGGGGGGCTTGGGGACATTGGTGGTGGGAAGTCTTGACTGGTGAAGGGTTAGGTGTTAGAACAATAGAAGGGATAGGTGGCTGAAACCCAACCATGGACAACTTTGTAACTGTGATCTAAAAAAAATCATCTTATAAATGTAAAGGTAAACAATAATGACCCATTTTACCTTATCTCAGTCCCCGTCTCGCCCTTTACCTAAAATTTATTTTAATAATTTTTTGGTTTGTATTTGGGCCACACCAGCTGATGTCCAGCTCTTCGCCCACCCTGCCCCATGGGCAGGGCTATCTACCTTCATCCCTGTCTACTGTCCTCATGATTTTGACTGCTCTAAATAGCTCAAGTGCAATCAAACACTTAAGGTGATTATGGTTTCACTCATCACGCCACATATAAATAACCAAAGTAAATACAGTAGTGAAAAAAAATCAAAGAAATCTAATACTGAGAGTCTATGAAAGCTGGTGGTCCACCTAAGGGAAAGAGGGTGGTAAGCAGAAGGAACGGAGGGTGATTTTGATAGGACTTCAATGGCAGGTGTAATGGCCTCTACACACAGAGCGGGAAGAAGCTGTACTGTACTCTAGATTCTACAGTACTGTAAACCAATAGCAAATAACATAAACAAAGAAAAGACACCAGAGCAATAGAACAGCAGGTTTGCCATGCACGTGGCTGACCCAGGTTCAATCCCCAGCATCCCCTTCAGTTCCCCAAGACTGCCAGGAGTAATTCCTGAGAGCAGAGAAGAGTAACTCCTGAGCATTGCTGGGTGTGACCCAAAAGAAAAACAAAAGAATAAAATAAATAGTTCACGGGTGTGGTTCAAATGGTAGAGTCCATGACACATGAGTAAGCTGTGTTCAATCTCCAGCACTGCAAAAAAAGAAAAGAAAAAAAGAAAAAAAGAAAAAAAAGAATATTATTCCTGGAAGTTTTAGTAGCTATAATTAGCAACAGGTAGCACATATGGAGTTCTTAGCAGATAGAAGATGCTATTTAGTCATTTTATGTGTATTTAATGTAATAAAGATGAACACATTTATTCATTATACCAATCCTGCCATGGAGACACACTGTTCATATTCCATTTGAATAAAGGCCTGAGAGCCTAGCCTCAACTTTATGTTAGCAGTTGGTGATTTGAGGGGCTTGGTATTTTAACTCAGAAATCTGGCCTATGCTCATTTTCTTAGCATTGTAAGTCCAATTGCTTAGCTAAATTTTTCTCTTGAATCTGCCTAGAAATATCACTTGATCACTTGAATCCCGTTATTCATCGATTTGCTCGGCGGGCGCCAGTAACATTTCCATTGGACCTATCACGTGCCAATGTAGCCCAATGGCATCTGGTTGATTCAGGAATATGAAGAGCCTCAAACCGTTCCTTCAGGGTCTTGACAAGGAAGTCAGACCATCTTGTAGGTGGGCGGCCGGCCACGTGATCTTTTGACATCCCGTGGGATCAGTCGGTAACGGCTCTAGTCCAGCGGTTGTCTCCAAATCGCATTACATGTCCAGCCCATCTGATTTTTGATGCCTTGGCAAACGAGACAGCGTCCCTGATTCTGGAATAGCGACGGAGGTCAGAACTCCGAATTCCTTCTCTCACTTGAGTGAGGCGTGATATTCCAAGCATAGCTCTTTCAATTCCTCTCTGGGAGACTAGCATTCTCATCCTGCTTTCGTAGGGCCTAGGTCTCTGAGGCGAATGTTAATGCAGTGAGAATGGTGGAGTCAAAGAGATATGCCCGGAGCCGGAGGTTCTTTGTATATTAGGCAAGATAATTATTAAAATATAAAAATAAGTTTATCATTTTGGAGAAATCTTATATAAAAATCCTACTATAAGTGAAAAAGTATATAAAATCGGGGATTTACTGTACTTCTCTTTCCTCTATAAAAACTTCCTAGGAAAAAGACTAGAAATAAAGAAATAAATCTTTTTTTAGGGAAATATTCTCACAATTTCCAGAAACAGGAAAATTTTGACTACTGAAAATTTAACTATTAAAATGATAACACATTTAACATTTTTGTTCACGATTTATAAAGGGACAATTTACTTAATTTATTAACTACAGTGAGATACAGTTAAAAGTTGTTTATGATGGGTTTCAGTCATACAATCTTCTAACAATAGGGACAATTTAAATCTATAGTGCTTTGAACATTTATAAAAATTCTTGGAAAAACCTACTTATCTTCCAAAAGCTCATTCTGAAAAATTATATTAGTTTTAGTTAAGCTTGAAGGTGACTATTTCTAATAACCTATTAAATCTATATTCCTTAAAGGTCTGATTTATTTTATATACCAGGTAAAAATTTAAGAAAAATCCTGAAGAGACAAATCACTGCTATTCCTTAAAAATAAAGTTTATGAACTGACATTTTAACCTTTCTGAGGTTTGCATATAGATTGTGGGTGGAATAAAAAGTACATGTTCCACAAATTATTCTTGTCCTCCTTCACTGATCTGAGTCCTCTGGAAGCCAGAAATACCTTCTGGGCATGCTATATATAGGTGACCTAAAATGACTTTTCATAAAGCATGTGTACATTCTCCTGAGATGTACAGACACATGACTTGTCTAACAAGAACAATCTCCATCACACTCGCCATTTACTGAATACCTATTATATGCAGGCTCTATACTAGGTACCTAATCATCTTATTAAATCCTACTGTAGTCCAGTGAGGTGGCAAATTTAATCTTTTAAAGCAAAGAAATTAATCTGTAAAAAGAAAATTTAACTTGACCAGTTTCTACTGCTGTATAAGTAACAGAACAACATTCAAATTTAGGTCTGCCGGAAGTCATAACTATAAAGATGAAATAAACATAACCCATGTGAAAACAACCCAGGTGTTTGAGGAAGGTTGAAGAGGTAAATGACATGAAGTTTATAATGAAAAATTATTTGACCTTAGAATAATGAAATGTTTTGGACATGAATGGTAGTGATAGTAGTTCAAAAATGTAAATGTGTTAATGTTACTGGAATGTTCTTAAAAAATGGTTAAACTACTAGCTTCACGTGTATTTTATCACAATAAAAGATAACCCACAATAGCTTTTACTGGAGTCCATTACAGGGTTAATATATATTTTAGTACTATAGAATATTCTATCTTAAACTAACAAATAAAGTGAGTAGATCCTTGATGGTATAACTTTTATTTGTTGGGCCACATTTGGCAGTTCTCAGGGGCAACTCCTGGTTCTCTGGTATAGTTCAGGGGACATTTGCAGTGCCTGGGACTGAACTTGGGCCTCCTGCATGAATTACTCCCACAGTGCTCAAGGACCATATGCGATGCCAGGGATTGAATCCGGGTTGTCCGCATGCAAGGCAAACACCCTACCCGCTGTACTATGGCTCCGGCCCTATGACGGTGGTCTTAACAGGCTACACTCTAGAGCCTTACCATGATATTTTCACAATATAATCAACTAAAGGTACTTTTCCCAGAATGCATCCCTGTTCTTCAGTGAAGCGTGTTTGTATAGGGTTTCATAATAACTCTAACTGCAAGCTTTACTAGGATTTTGGCACTTTATCTTCTGTGGTTAAGGGGGGGAGAAACAGTAGTTTATTTCTCCCTGCTAATGTCCTCATTTTGTCCCTTCAGAAACTAAATGCCCTTTATCAATACTAGACAGAGGGGGCCGGGCGATAGCCCAGCGGGTAGGGCCTTTGCCCACGCAGCCGGCCCGTGCCGGCCTGGGTTTGATCCCTGGCATCCCATATGGTCCCCCAAGCACCGCCAGGGAGTAATTCCTGAGTGCAGAGCCAGGAGTAACCCCTGAGCATTGCCGGGAGTGACCCAAAAAGCAAAAAAAAAAAAAAAAATACTAGGCGGAGGCCTTTTATATGCGACCTCATTGTCAATGCTGTGCTATATTGTTAAAAGCAAAGGTGGGCAGGAAGGATAGACACTGGGAAGGCTCCTGCCTTGTATGAGACCAATCCAGGTTTGCTCTCTAGCACCCTGAACACTACTGGGTGTGACCCAACCCCACCTCTCCTCTGGCTTTGTAACAATGAGTTCCTGTTATAAAGGAAAGAGCAAATTATAAATAGCATGTTAAAATTTTGATATGTAGGAGACATTTTTAAATGTTTATGTTTTGTACAAATACAACCGTATGTACAGATACACTATCTGTCTTCTTACATGATCTTATACACCAGTGGAAAACTGTTGTTAACAGGCAGAATCTCTAGTGTTAGTTCTTCTCTTCTATGATGAACATGATTATTAGCTAGGTTTACAGGCAGCTAAGGAGACAATAATGAGAAGCTCTCCTTGAATATGGTCAAAGAACAGACTTAAGTACTTAAGGTAAAGCAAAGATCATTTTAATCACTTATGAAGGCCAAATATAAAAGATGGAATTCCCAAATTGAGAGTACAAGTAACACGGGAAAGGGTTGAGGAGAAAGAAGAAGTAATATAAGAATGGGTGGAAGAAAGGTCTTGGGTATGTTCGTGGTGGTGGGGTGTAGTAACTGTTTATGCCACACCATAAATGTCAATGCCATTGCAAATACATTCCTTAACTGTAATAATTTCTCTTGAAAAACCATAAGCATGAACAATATTTAAACCATATTACTTAACCTACAATAAAAATAGTTTGCCATCCCTTAAGATAAAATATATAATTCAGGGAGCTGGAGCAATAGTACAATGGGTAGGGCATTAGTCTTGCTCATGGCCTCCCTGGTTCAAGCTCTGGCATCCCAGATGGTGCTCTGAGCACTGACAGCAGTAACCCCTCCGCATTGTCAGGTGTGGCCCAAAAAGCAAATATCTATCTAGTATATATATAATATATAAAGTATTTTATGTCTTTTATTTTGTGAGAGTCAGATAAGTGATGGGGTAGGCAGGTTTACTATATACGGTGTTTTTGAAATTAGGAAGATTCTGTTTAAGTAAAGTTAATAATTTAGAAGAAATGATGCATTGATCTGAGAGAGTCTGTGTGGAATGATCTACTTGTAGGGTATAGTTCATCAATAATTGCTCGAGTTTTGAGGTGACTACTAGAGTATCCCACCCGCATGGCAGAGCCTGGCAAGCTACCCGTGTCGTATTTGACATGCCAAATACCAGTAACAATAATAGACCTCATTCCCATGACCTGATGGAATGGTTTGAGGCTCTTTATGTTCCTGGAGTGGGATGATGCCCTTGGGCTATCTGGCATGTGACAGGGACGGATTGAGATGTTACTGGTGCCCGCTCAAATCGATGATATACAGGAAGAGAGTGATACAGTGATTTTACTCTTTCTCTCTCTCTCTCTCTCTCTCTCTCTCTCTCTATCTATCTCTCTATCTATCTATCTATCTATCTATCTATCATCTATCTATCATCTATCTATCTATCTATCTATCGTCCTAACTGATAAAACTTTAGGAATATTTTAGATTTTCCAACATACTGCATGAGAATAAATGGGAGGGAATAATAACTGATTGTCACATTCTTCCTTTTTAGAAGAATTCTTTTCCAAGATTATGGAGCTGAGCACAGGAATCTCAGAACTAGCTAATAAGGAACACTATGTGAAACCAAATTGAGGTTTAAGCCTATAAACTGCTTAAAATAATTCTGCTTATTTTCATATGCTGAAATAATACAAAAAACCTGTTTAAAATTTAGAAAATGACTAGCTAATTCCATTTCCATTTTTCTTGTGGATGTGCATACCCGTAGTGCTCAGGGGTTACTTCTGACTCACGGCTCGGAGAATGTTCCCAGAGAGGTCGTGGGGAGCCATGCAGCATGCGGTGCCGGGGAGTGACACCAGCGCGAGCTTCTAGCGCGGAAGCCCGTGCTCCAGCCCCCGGAGCCACCCCTCTGGCTCAGGATCAGATTTTTATCAGGCAGATGGGAATCTTCAGACAGAATATAACTTTACCTTTTTTTTAATTACTCTCTAGATATACACATTTGATGCTTATTCAAAACGCATTTAATTACCTGGACCTATGTTCTTACCATCAGTAGCAAAATTTCTTTAAAAAATTGTATTTTAGGGGCGGAGCGATAGCCCAGCGGGTAGGGCGTTGCCTTGCATGCAGCCGGCCCATGCTGGCCGGGTTCGATCCCGGCATCCCGTATGGTCCCCGAGCACCGCCAGGAGTGATTCCTGAGTGCAGAGCCAGAGTAACCCTGAGCATTGCCGGGTGTGACCCAAAAAAAGCAAAAAAAAAAAAAAAAATGTATTTTATTTAACTTTTTTGCTTTTTTTGGGGTCACACCCGGCAATGTTCAGGGGGGTTACTCCTGGCTCTGCACTCAGGAATCACTCTTGGCAGTGACTGGGGGACCATATGGGATGCTGGGGATCAAACCCAGTTTGGACGCATGCAAGGAAAACACCCTACCTGCTGTGCTATTGCTCCTGCCCCGTTGGTAGCAACCTAAGGGAAATTCTATCATCTGTACTACTATAGAGGAGGTGATTTCAAACAAGTAAGCAAGCTAAAATTCCCCAAAGGAAGGGAAACTGGTGGCATGTGCGTGCCTGTGTGGCTGGCCCTCATGCATAGCTTACCAGTTCTGTCTGATGGCCGTGGCCCTGTGCCCATACCCCTACACACCTGACGGCTTAAAGAAAAGGAGAGGAGAGTATGCTAAGAAAGCAGGCTACCTCTGGAAGGAATACCTCTGCTTCCAGGAAGGGGAGGGATTCCCAGTAGAAAGTGTGCGCCAGCTCAAGGATCCTGTGTGACCTGCCAACAGCGCTCAACAGATCATCAAGGTCATAGAATGTGTGAAAATCTTTATAATAGAGTGTTTCCACGAGGAAAACGTGACAACAGTGAGTAGAGAAGGCTGCTCTGGAGAGGAAACACCAGTTTTAACAAAGAACACTTATAACTGACAGCAAAGCTGATAACAGTTGTTTAATAATAAGTATTGTCTAGATTTGGTTCTCTAGGAAGTAAATACTGATATGTAGGTATGAGTACAAGAGACATATAGAGGTGTTAAGATATGTGAAGAAAGGAAAGGATCGATCAAAGTTGTCACGACATAAAGCAGAACCCCCCAAAATAGCATGACCATAGGCTGAAAGCTGGAGAGACAAGGAAGGTAGGGAGAGGAGAAAAGGGGAGAGAAAGATGAGGGGAACAAAGAGGAGAGAGAGAAGGGGGTAGGAGGAAGAGAGAAAGACAGAGAGAGGGAAAAATTCATCCCCCTCTTTTTTATGGGGGCCAGGGGCACACCTGAAAATGCTCAGGGCTTACTCCTGGCTCTCTGCTCAGGGATCAATCTTGGCAATGCTCGGGGAACCGTACACAGTACTAGTACTGGGCTTGGCTGCATGCCCCTCATTTGTTCATTTTTGGGGGCATATTTGGTGGTGCTAGCTGGTGGTGGGGTTCCTACTTTGTGCAGGGCTGGCTTGTTCTTCTGAGGGGAGCCTGGAAGTTGGGGACTGAACCCGGGGCTGTCCCATAGAAAGCATACACACCAGCCCTTTATGCCACTCACCTGCCCCAAGTCTGCTTGCTTGCTTGCTTCCTTGTCTTTTGGGTCACACCCAGCAATGCTAAGGTTTACTCCTGGCTCTGCACTGAGGAATTACTCCTACTGGTGCTCGGGGAACCATATGGGATGCCGGGGATTGAACCTGGGTCGGCCGCGTGCAAGGCAAAGGCCCTGCCCACTGTGCTATGGCTCTGCCTCCCCAAGGGTGCTTTCTTAAGCATTTCCATCTCTGCCTCAGTGCTGCAGGAAAGGCATCGGTAGCTATTCGCAGAGATTCAAGTGGATTAAGCTAGAAATATGAGGCACTGGGGAAGGGCACTAAAAGTACAATGAAAGTTCCCTTGAATGAGTTCTTTGCCTGAAGAAGTTTATTAGCATGGCCCACCAGTACCAGCAATTCCATACCTCACTGGCCACTGCCAGGAGATCAGGGACTGACTATATGACCGGCTGCTGCTTACGGCCTTTAAAATGGTAAGAATGTGGTTACTGCCGATTCATTCCAAAGAAATTCATTCCAAAGAAATTGCTCTTAGGACAACTCAGATCTGAAGCTTGTGATGGCCGTTATAGGTCACGTGGGCCCAGCTGGGAAACTGGCATGAGGCACTCAGATGGCACTTTTGGAGTTGAACAAAGGGCCATTTATTTCACACAGTGAAGAAGGTGGGAGTTTGGGGAAGGCCGTTGGTCTTGAGGTGCATAGTCATATGTTTACACATATGTATTTTTTGAAGGGGGTTTGGGTCCTTCAAAAATGCTTAGGGCTTACTTTTGGCTCTATGCTTAAGGATCACTTCTGGTGGGGCTCTGGGGACCACCTGGAGTGCTGGGGATCGACCCCAGGTAGGCAACGTGCAAGGTAAGTGCCCTGCGTCCTGTACAATAATCACTATCACTATTTTCCCATTCATCACCTATTTCTTGAGCGGGCACCAGTAATATCTCCATATGTCCTGTCTCATGCTAGTAGAGCCCAAGGGCATCTGCTTGCTCCAGGAACATAAAGAGCCTCAAACCATTATATTAGGTCATAGGACTGACCTAATATAATTGTTACTGGTATTTGGCATATTAAGTATGACATGGGCAGCTTGCCAGGCTTGTTGTGTGGGTGGCATACTCTTGTAGTCACCTCTAAATACAGCATTTATTGATGAACCGTGCAGGCCGCATGCAGCCGCCTGAGCCAGGCTGTGATAGGCTTGTCTGCTGGGTGGAGTTCTGATGAGGGAAGTCCGGATGTGGAAAATGGACTCATGGAGTGGGGTGGGGGGTCTGGCTTGTTGTGAGGCTCTGCTGGGGTGGCGGGCCAGGGCTAGAACCTGCCATCCCTCCTGGGTGCCTCCTCGTGAGCGCTGGGCACAGGGAGAGCTGGTAGCAGCTCTGCCCCCTGTCTGAGAGTCTTGTATATGCTATGCAAACCAATTTCAATTTTGTAACTGTACTATAATACAGACCCATATCACATGCATATTTTTCTTGGTCTTGTGCACAGTCCAACAGGAGAGGGGAAAGTGCAGTCTGTCAACACTTTGTAGTGGTATGAATTTGGGCAAGTTACTGGAATTTTCTGTGCCTCCGTTTCCTGATTTGTTAAACAGGGATTCCAATTGTGCTTCTACCATGAAGTAGTATGAGGATGAACAGATTTAACACCTGCAGAATCCCAAGGATGGGGAAAGGATTTGTGCCTGTTGTTACTCAAGTTCTTTTTTCCTTCTCTCTCTTCCTCTCAGGCTTTCCTATGAATCCTGTCACCTGCTCAGCTAGATTAGCAATCTTTCAGGACAAACAACTTTAGAGAAGGGTTACAATAGAAGGGATGTGTTACCTAACAGGATTCAGGGTGTCTGATTTTGGTCTGGCTTTGGTTTTCCTTGCTGTGTTGTCAGTACTAAGCTGGATTTGTTACATCTACAAAATGGCCTTTGCTCTTGGCTACAGTCTACTTGAAAAACAAATGGAATACTAAATACAAGTACAAATAAATACAGAATTAAGTTGAAATGAACCATGTCGACCATAAATGATAAAGGAAATTAATTTCATTTTACTGATGGTTGTTTTACTAAAATGGCTAAACCATTTGGGACCAGATTGCAAGTGAGTGAGTGTACAAATATACCAATAAAAGACTATATGTGTATTGTCTTTGAATCTAAAATACAGTAACTTAGAGCAAGAGAACCACATTTAAAGAAATGGAAGCATTGATGTCATTGCCTTTTATTGTTAGCCTATGAATTCGCTCTGCCTCTACAAGTGAAGATGGCAAAAATATGCTTTGCTGTTTTCTTTTAATTTTTATTTTCTTCTTCTTATTATTTTATTTTTTTTTGCTTTTTTGGGTCACACCTGGCAATGCTCAGGGGTTTCTCCTAGCTCTGCACTCAGGAATTACTCCTGGCGGTGCTCGGGGGGACCATATGGGATGCTGGGGGATCGAACCCGACGCACGTGTGCAAGGCAAATGCCCTACACTGCTGGACTATCGCTCTGGCCCCGCTTTGCTGTTTTAAATAGAACTACCATTACCCATGAATGGTTTGAGGCTCTTTATGTTTCTGGAGCGGGCAGATGCCCTTGGGCTATCTCGCATGTGACAGGACATATTGAGATGTTATTGGTGCTCACTCGAGCTAATCGATGATCTACAGGAAGACAGTGACTGAGGTGACCATTGCCGATGCCTTGAATGAAACTATCAGAAAGGGTTAATTTTTATTCTATATTATTATTTGTGTAGCTGATGGTCTCCCAATGAGCTTCTTTTTTTATTTCACCTCTGTCTTTTAACCAACACATCAGACTTACTCAATGTCTTTCTTCCTTACAAGAATGAATTTCCTTTGGAGAATAAGAAAGGACAATTTTTATAAACAGCCGGGGCGAGAGCAGGAGAGACAGTATAGGAGTAAGGCACTTGTCTGTTAAGCTGTTAACCCCAGTTCCATCCCCAGCACTGCGGGATGTGACTGCAGAGCAGAGCTAGGAGAAGTCTCAGGGCACGCAGGGGTCTCACCCCCCCCCCAAAGGACAGCAGGGCCAAAACTCGTGAGATCATCCTTTTCCAAGGGGATAAAGATGATTACAAAGTAATCTTTCTTGTAATCTTGACTAATCTAATCTCGACTGCCCTTTCTTGATTCTCTTCTAGCTAAACAGAGCCTTTGGTGAGATACTCAGCTGGTGTACAAGTCTGCACACAGCGATTCCTCAGGGTCGAGACCCTCTGCACCCACTGATGTGTAAGCCTAGAGGGGTCCTGACTTACCGCCTTCTTCTTGAAGCCTTGCGTACCTAAGGCTCTAAAGACTTTTTAAAAATATTTTATTATATTACTGGCGCCTGCTCGAGCAAATCGATGAATAACAGGATGTCAAGTGATCAAGTGATTATACCACCATGAGATACACAATTACAAAGTTGTTCATATTTGGGGTTCGGTCATACAGTGGTCCAGCACCCATCCCTCCACCAGTGCCCATTTAAAGACTTCTTTTCCCCACTGGGGCTGAAGAGTTCTTGTTAGATTTTTTGGGAAGGGGAGGCCCCTTACCGTGCAATGAATTTTTGCATGCGGGCTTAGCAATGGGCCGAGAGCGATAGCCCTGCACCGTCCTGGGCTAGGTGACTCACCAGAGGACGTGACAGGTAAGCCGGTGACTCGTCCTCAGGTGTTCTAGGATTGCGTCCCCTCCCTCTGTGACCTCTGGCAGTTCGGTCTGATGCCAGCACCCGCCTCGATCTGCGCGAAATCTGTCCAATAGAAAGCACCAAGCAGGGCCGGTCAGCTCTAACTCTCTATTTCTCTCTTTTTCTGCCTGCCTCCCAACTGTCTTTTTATTTGTTCAAAGTTTTCCGCGTCTCCGCCACCGCCTACTCCCCGGAGGCTGACAAACCTGGACAGCTCCTGCGGTCAGCTGTGACTTTCCCGTTTCCTTCCACCCGGCGGAATCCCCCTCGCGGCTCCGGGGCGGATGGGGCGCCGGCGGACCCAGGGCGCATGCGCCAGCCCCGCGCGCATGCCCGGTCGCGCGCGCGGCGCTCCGGCGCTTCCCCGAGCCGCGGCCGACGCGGAGGTCTCGGCGGCTGCTGCTGCGGGAGGCGACAGGAAGTGAAGCGGCCCCGCCAGTGGCCGCGGCGGCAGAAACCGAGGCGGAAGGGGCGTTGCGGCCACGACGTCGTCAGCCGGGGGTGGCCGGGGCGCCGAACGCCGCGGGGACCTGCGGGCTCCCGAAGCCGGATCCCGAGCCGGCCGCGATGGATCTTCACCAGCCGGGGACTGGCCGCTACCAGGTGGTGAGTCCGGGGCGCCTGCCCCCGCCCCAGCTTCGCCCGCCGCTGCTGCGGGACCCCGGGAATGGGTCCCGCGGGGGCCCTGAGCGACCCTTGGCTCTGAGTGTTGGTGAAGGGAGCGGGCGGGTCGACTTCTCGGGCGTTTTTGGGCTCTTCGGAGCCGGGCTGGTTCAGGGGAACCTGTCTGCGACTCCGCGTTTCCTCAAGCCACCCCCCAGCCCCCGCTTTGTTGTGTCTTTTTTGGTAGCTCGACACTCCAGCCGCGTCCTGTACCGCCTCGTCAGACCCTGACTCCCCGTCCCCCCGTCTCCAAACTCCTGTTTTATTCCTCATTTTCTCGATCACTTTATTTCCTGACCCACCCCTGCGGACGCATTCCGATGCCGCGTCGGCGGGCGGCCGGGGTTGCGCTCACCTGCCTGCCCGGAAGGGGGGTCGCGGGGCTCCGGGGGCGCAGGGGGGGCGGGGGAAGGGGGTCGCGGGGCTCCGGGGGGCGCAGGGGGCGGGAAGGGGATTGAGGGGCGCAGGGGGGCAGGGAAGGGGGGCGCGGGGCTCCGAGGGGCGCGGGGGGGCGGGGGAAGGGGGTCGCGGGGCTCCGAGGGGCGCAGGGGGCGGGGAAGGGGATTGAGGGGCGCAGGCGGGGGGCGGGAAAGGGGGTCGCGGGGCTCCAAGGGGGCAGGGAAGGGGATTGAGGGGCGCAGGGGGACGGGGAAGGGGATCGCGGGGCTCCGAGGGGCACAGGGGGGGCGGAGAGGGGGGATCGCGGGGCTCCAAGAGGCGCAGGGGGGCAGGGAAGGGGATTGCGGGGCTCCAAGAGGCGCAGGGGGGCGGGAAGATGATTGAGGAGCGCAGGGGGGCCGGGAAGGGGATCGCGGGGCTCCGAGGGGGCGCAGGGGGGCGGAGAAGAGGATCGCGGGGCTCCAAGGGGTGAGCGGGGGAAGGGGATCGCGGGGCTCCGAGGGGGCGCAGGGGGTGTGGGAAAGGGGTCGCTGGGGCTCTGAGGGGCGCGGGGGGGGCGGGAAAGGGGGTCGCGGGGCTCCGAGGGGCGCAGGGGGGGCGGGAAAGGGGGTCGCGGGGCTCCGAGGGGGCGCAGGGGTGTGGGAAAGGGGGTCGCGGGGCTCCGAGGGGCGCAGGGAAGGGGACCGCGGGGCTCCGATGGGTGCAGGGGGCAGGGAAGGGTTTTGAGGGGCGCAGGGGGCGGGGAAGGGGGCGCAGGGGGGCGGGAAGGGGGCGCAGGGGGGGGAAGGTGAGCACGGCCACGGGACGGAGGGGCTTTGCAGGGGAAATGGGCTGCCACAGGAAGGGTCCCTCACGGTGCCAGCCTCACTCTCAGCTTCAATTTAACCTTGTCATCTCGTCCTTTTCCGCTTTCTTAGTAATAAGAGTGACTTTGTTTTTCCATCCTCGGAGTGTGTGTGTGTGTGTGTGTGTGTGTGTGTTAGCGGTGTGTGGGGGGTGCAAGAGAGGAAGAACAGAAGTTTTACTCGAACCCGTGTTCATGCGGCTCGAAAAATACTTTAAAAAATTAGAACCAGGCTTTCCAGTGTTTTAAGTGTTAGTTTTTTTTTTTTCGGATTGCACCCCACCCCCCCAATTCAGTATTGATTCTGGTGATATTCTATGTCTATGAGACACCCATATGGAGAAAGGTTTTTGGAAAAAGTGGACTCTTGTGCTCAGTCTATTGACTAGACGTTGAGGTTGTGACTTAGTTTAACCTCATTGCGGAGGTAGAAGAGCAAAACAATAGGCAGTGCTGACGGTGCAGGTATTGCGCTGTATGTGACATTTTCATGCCGTGTGTGAAATGGAACTAGGTTGCTGGAGTTCACCTGTCAGGCCTGTTTGCACCTGTGCGACAAGCCTCAGTGCAGACATTTTAAGTGCATTTTGACAAATACGAAGGATTTGCAAAGATTAGAGTCATTTTGCATATACCTAAGATGAAAGATGTTGCATCCGATTTGCTTTGTGTAAAACCTCCCCAGGATCCTTACTCAGAATTTTGAGAAAATTTTCAGTATTTTTTAGAATGGCTTGGAAAATATTGTTGGTGCCAGTAGGGAAGGCATTCTTCAAGTTGTCAGTGTACATACTTTGGAAAGAGGCATACTTATTTTTGTGCATGTTAACAAAAAATTAAATATGGTAGGTAGATTTTGCATGCTATTACTAGTGGGACTCGTTTTGTTTTTTTAAATCTTTTCCTTCCTGTTTTATTTTTTATTAGCAGCATTAACTGCTTTGAATTCATTCATTCTCTTTGGGGGTTTTGCTTATACTCAACCATGTTCTACATAGATCATTGCTCAGAGAGCATCTTTAACTGATGTAACTGGGCCTTAAAATAATTTTAGCACATTAGGTTTTAGGAGTTAAGAAGAGTCTTAATTTAATTGCTATTACCAAACTTCCTGGGGCGGGCGTGCCCAGCTGGGGGGCGTGCCTGCGGCGGCCCATGCCCCGGGTTCGATCCCCGGCATCCATATGGTCCCCAGCACGCCGGGGTGATTCCTGAGTGCAGAGCCAGGGGTAACCCCTGAGCGTCGCGGGTGACCCAAAGAAAAAAAAAAAAAAAAAAAAAAACTTCCTAATGCAAATTACTGAAATGTGATCTTTCAGTTTTAAGATGCATTCTTGATAACTTTTCCCAAAATAAGTGGGTGATATAATCTTCCATGCCCTTTTTATTTGTTTTCTTAAGTGTTGCCCAAATAGCTTTTTGAATGGGGAGGCATTCCTTCAAAGTAGAGGATGCAAATCTTCTGTAATAGATTCACTTTAGAGTAGGGGGTGGGGCAGAGATTGGCTCATTTGGTTGAGTGAGACCCGGGTGGGTTCGTGGCCCAGCACCGTCCCTGGAACACTGTAAAGGTGACCCCTGACCATCATTGGGCAAGACTCCAAAACAGAAAAGATAAAGGTATTACTCACTTTGAGTTGGTAGGTAGTATGTTGTTTCCTTGTAAGGAAAAATTGAGAAATGTGGCCCCTTTTAAATTTCCATTTTAATTACTGTTACTGTGAAACTACATAGTTGTTTTATCTGTTCAGCGTGAGTTGGTGTTGTTGAGACTGGCTTGGTCAGCAGGCCAGAGAAGCAGCTGGGTTGGTTTCTACTAGACTGTAAGCTAGAGACCAGGCTGTATCTCTGAGTCCTCTGGCCAGCAGTGCTGGCCTAAGTGCGCTTACTCGTCTGTGCTGTGCTTTTTTGGGAGGGGTGTGTGTCTGTGTGTGTGTGTGTGTGTGTGTGTGTGTGTGTGTGTGTGTTAGGGGTGGAGTTTGGCTGATGCTCCAGGACCGTCCAGGGCTCGGAATCAAACTTCTGGTGGGAGAAGCCTTCACTACTGCCCTAGGAGCTATGTCCTCTAGTTCAGTTCTTTAGTTCTTTAAAATGTCCTGGAATGTTTAATAAACTTGAACATTAAGCTGTTGGGGCTGTTGACTGTTCAGAGATGACCAAGTCAGGCCTAGGCAGGTGTACTTAGGGTTGGATCGTATGCCATGCTAACTTGTTGTTGTTAAAATTTAGTTTTTCACAGTGAGAAGTGCCTTCTGCTCAGATCCTTCAGAATGACTTGCTAAAACTCTTAACCAGATCATACTTTCTGTGGAAACTGCTTTTTTTTTTTTCCCTTTTCCTGTGGTCTCGTCATTGTTTAAAAGGTCAGTATTTGGTTAAGTAGTGAATAAGAATAATAAATCTTCAAATGGCCTAGATTGTTACGCTTCAGATATGTGAAAAATCCAGATATGAGACGCAGTTCCATTGTGTCTGGGCAAAGTCGGTTTCCTCTGGTAGGAAGTGAGCAGTGTTGCCGGGCGATGAAGTCCTTAGCTTCGCGTTATTAGGCCACATTCTAACTTTGATGTTTTCTGTTTTAGAGGAGTATCTGCCAGTACCAAGCTGTCTGCTAAGGTTTCAAAGACCTTAAATTGGCAGTGTTTCCCCAACTGTCTTCTGGATTAATGGTAGTAGGTGTTCTTCTAAGATTTATGACACATTAGAGTATTGAAACATATTTGTGTATTAAAACCATGAGCCATTTCTGCAGTAAAAATAAGTGGTTTGTAATTGTTCAGTTTTTCCTAAAAATTGAACAGATTAAAAATAGATTTTAAGGCATTTATGTTTCCAGAATGTTACTTTTTCTCATAAGTTTAACCAAGTATTCATATTGTAAAGCTCTGACTGTTGAGATTGTGCTGTTACTGGTTTGAGAGATGGTGACTGTTTTCGAATCTGTCCCCCGTGCTCCATCCTGTAGTGGTGCTCAGGGCTCTGCACGCAGGGATCACTCCTGGGCCCGGGACCATGTGATGGGTGCTTGGGGATCCAACCTGGGCCAGCTCCATACAAGCGACGTGCCCCACCCTCTGTATATTGGCTCCACCCTCTTAATAGCATGAAGTTTCAGCTCTCAATCTTAGTACCTATCTCATTTAGATAATTGAGAGAACTAAGAGATGTAATGTAATGTAAAAGAGACTGCACATGATAAATATTACAGTGACTAATGTAAATAAAATATAAAATGCGTTGTAATTTTTAGTGGAAAGGAAATTAAAATTAAAGTATGGCTTAAAATAAAAAAAAATCAGTATTGCTTTTAGGCCTCTTGTTTTATTTAGCAACATTTTTTTTGCATTTGTTCAGTTTTTCCTAAAAATTGACCAGATTAAAATAGTTTGTAAGGCGTTTATGTTTCCAGAATTCGCTAGTTTTTTTTGTGTCCAAGTCAAGAATCGTGAAGAATTTTAGGATTTGATTTTACCATAGTCACAAGTTAATCAGTAGGTCTGTTAATGTGTCATGGTTGCTGGCAGAAAACAGACAACTTCTAGGTCAGAAGCCAGTGACGTTGTTACGCAGCAAGCTGCAGAAATGAACAATGTGTATGTGTGTAAGTTTTCCTTGCAATCAAGGACCAAGGCTTCTGGGTGCAGTTGGGTACAAGTAGTTCCAGTGGACCATATTTGAGGAACTCAGGGTTGGTATATAATGTAGCAGGCAGTAAACCAGCTAGATGACCTCTCTGGGAGAGTTAGTTGCTTCCCTTTTACTCTTGATGGTGTTTGTTGCTCAGTGATTTGAACATTCCTCTCAGTACCAGGAAATGGTTAAGTTCTGTAGACCCAGGAAACTTGACATACACGTTCCAGGGTCTTTAACACTCTTTCTTACCTAATAATCCATGTTGTGGGAGCTTTGAGGTGTAGTTTGCTTTCATTTTTAAAGAAGTGTTTCAGAGAGAGGAGAGAGAATGAGAATGGGGGAGTCGGCTCTTGCCTTGTGTGTGGTTCACCCCAACAACACATACGGGCCCCTACACAGCATGGAGGGGTGATCCCAGAGCACAGAGCAAGAAGAAATCGCTGAGTACCTCCAGGTATGACCCCAAACTCTGCCCTCCTGAACCCCAGAAGTCTTTCACTTTGTTTTGGTTTCTAATTATTGCCTTCTTTCCTTACCCTCAACTTGATTACTGTGATTTTCACTTGTTTATTTCCTCTTATCAGTCACCTTTATCTGGTTTATATTGTTACCACACTTCTGTTACCTCATTAAAAGTTGCCCATTCCTTAATCTAATAAATACTTTTCAGTTCTGGTCTTCTTTGCTCTATCATTTTGACTGGGAACTTTCTTCTTGAAACACCTCATTTCTGATACGAAGAATCATTTGAAAACTTTACTTCCTGTCTTTCTCTTTGTGGACTCATTTTGGAATTATGTTTTAAATGCTGGCATTTTCTATGACATGAACTAGCATAATAGCGACTTAATACTTGATCTCTTTATCCAACCACCGTTTCGTCTGTTACTGCATTCATAGTCATACTTTGAATATAACTTGAGTTTTGTTTCTTTGTTCAAAAAAGCCAGTTTCCTTACTCAACTTCCCTTCCCGCTACAATTAATATGAGAACTTTTAAATGATAGAAAAGTGAAAAGTTAATCCTTGACACTATATGCCAATTCTAGGCCATCTTTATTTTTATACTCTACTATTGGAGTCTAGCTGAATTATTTTTCAACTCTAATGTATTCTTCTCTTACATTCCTGACTGGATGTATGTTTGTTTCTTCTGTGAAATTTTGTATCGCCTGGTTATTTACCTCATAAATCCTTTCCTAAAGTGTAAAAATTCCGGTGACTATAATTGGAAGGAATAGAGGGCCAGGTGAACTTGTTATACCTGTCGAGAAAGAAAAAATCGAGAAAAATCAGAGTGAGATAACTTGTTGTGCCAAAGTTTGTTTTTGTTTATCTGCTTTCTAGACTAGGGGCCTTCAGTTTTCTCTGGTTGTCTGATTTTTCACTTCACCTTTAAAGTAGACTTTAAACTCTTTAGAGTCTGTAATTGGGGGAAGTTCACACCTGAATGAGCCTTAGATCAAGTTTTCAGAGCTTGAAGATTAGTAGTAATTTTTCACGCCAAGATAATTTGTATTTGAATAGGCTTCGGATCAAGCGTTTTATGTATGTGGTGATATTAGCGTGTTACAGAGTGCAGCTCTTTTAACAGTATACAAATGACTAAAGACTTGAGCACCTTTGCCTGTTTATTTTTATTTTTTTGTGTGCTGGGGCTTGAACCTAGATCTCAGGCATAACTGAGCCTTGTCTTCAGCCTCAGAGCATATCCAGATGGTGCCGCGTCTTATGCTGGACATCAGTCGCGTAGGCGTAGATTAAGCAGCTCATGTTCTAGTATTGGTGTGGTGTGTTTCTGCAGCGACAAGTTAATGCTTTGGAAATGTTTCTTGAAAATACCGTATCATTGATAATTTATATGCTTATTTTATGTATGGGAACCTCTTTTTTTTTATTTATCTATTTATCTATCTATTTGTTTATCTATTTATTTATTTTTGCTTTTTTTTTTTGGTCACACCCAGCAGTGCTCAGGGGTTACTCCTGACTCTTCGCTCAGGAATTACTCCTGGCGGTGCTCAGGGGACCATAAGGGATGCTGAGGATTGAACCTGGGTCAACTACGTGCAAAGCAAGCGCCCTACCAGCTGTGCTATTGCTCCAGCCCCAAGGATACTTCTTGTTCTGTTGATTCTTAAAGGTTTGGGAGTGGTTTTTAGTTATTATTATGTATGAAATAAAGGTCACCAAACTTATTCAGTATATGTCAAACTTATTCAGTATATGTAATAAGTTAAGGGAGTGTCTTTGCCTGCCAAATTTCTGATGTAGGTGAACAAGATGCTTAACATTCTTGCATTAGGGCTTAAATTTTGGTGGGGATATCAGGCAGAGGAGAAGCATAACGTCAGGTAGGAAAGTGCTTGGCTTGTGGTTTGGGGCTACACCCATGGTGTTCAGGGTTTATTCCCGGCCCTGTGCCCAGGGGTCACTCCTGATGGAGGTCATATTGGGCGCGGGGCTCAAACCTGGGTTAGCTGCATAAAAGGCGAGCACGTTCCCTGCTGAACACCAGTTCCGGGGGCTTTGAAGACACTAAAGCAGGTCTTGTCAGTAAGAAAATAGTAATGATCCAGCTGGATTATTGAGGCTGCAAGTTTGATCCTTGGCACTACCTCACATTGCTAAATGGAATTTCTGGCGCTGCGGTTGTGATTCCTGGCACCGCAAGGAGAACATGTGACGCTGGGGCACCATTACCAAGTGTGAGCACTGCAAATCAAACGCGGTCCCCGACACCACGGCATGAAACAAGCAGCAGAAAGAAGGGAAGAAAACGTCAAAAGATGCAGTGGCTGACCCTGGGAATAGAATGCAAAAGTAATAAAATACGGTCAGCGTGATTCTGAATGGTTGCATATGAGAAAGATGAGACGTGTAGGTTAAGTAAGAACCCCCGCTGTACTAGATCTGCTGTTTGTATCTTGATGTAGTTTTATCTCAGCTTCTAACTCACTACTCTAAACACATGCATTTTGGGAGGGGCACCACTGGCTTCTCCGGACCACTTCCTGCCCGGTGGTGCTCTTGGTGGTGCTCCAGGCGAAGTCCTGGGATTGAACCCTGGCCTCCTGCATGCACTTAGCTCTCTCTCAGCTCCAGATACATGTCTTTGATTTGATTATTGTCTAAGATTTTGTTTGTTGAGTCTTCTGTTTGCTCGGGTATTGGCAGAGTCGTCAGCTGTTAGAGCTTGATTGGGTTAGAAGACTGAAGACGGTTCACTCTCTTGGCCAGCAGCTGGTACTGACTGTTGTCTGGGAGCTTGCGTAAGACTGTTGTCTGGATAATCTCTTCCTTCTCGTCTTTCCGTGCATGCTGTGATTTTGATACTGATACCGCACAGCCTAGAAGAAAGAGGTTGCTCCTATTTCTCTTAAGGGCTCGGAGGGTCCAGAATATCATTTGTTTCATTCTATTCTAAAAGCAGTCATAAATAAGGCAAGCTCAGATGCGAAGGAAGAGGAAATAAATCCTCTCTCTCTCAGAGGTAGAGGTATGTGTAGAGAGAAGAAACCTATTCTGCCACCACTCCAGTGTTTCCATGCGTGGCGGACAGGTCACTCCTCAGGGCTCGCAGTCTCTGTGGGTGGGAAAGGTGCTAGCTGAGTCGGCCTGAGCTAGAAGGCTTGCTGGTTTCCTGTGCAGTGTGTCACGGGGCTGTCAGTCTGCTGGGATGGCTGAACTGTGCCCTGCTCTTAGTCACCGGGTGAGAGCAGGGGGAGGTGAAGGTGAGCTCCAGGGGCACCTTAGTCGACTCAGAACCCATCCTGAGGGGGCAGGCTGCTCAGGAGCTCAGCTCCAAGTCTCTGCCCCACTGGAATCCACCTACTCTCAAACCCAGGGGTAAAATATTTAGGGGTTTCGAGATGATTTTGCGGAGCATGAAACCCTGCCGGCGTGAGTCTCCTCTGGTACACTACTACCCTCGCTCACCAGAGGGGCTGCCGAAGACAGGCGAAAGCTTCCCTGTGAGGATTCGTTTTTCACTGCATAATTATTGCAGATTTTATCGAATTTTTTTTTTCTCCTCCCAAAAAAGTAGGGTGCCAGCATTATGTAAAGCTTTTTTAAAAAATCTTGTTGGTATTCAAAACACAGTTGCATCAGTTCTGCGGCGGCGTTGGTTATGCGGTGGAATACAGTCGTGGTGTATTGGTGGTGGTCATCTCTCAGGGGTCAGCAGTCTTTCTGCGTGATGGACCAGATAATAAGTATTTTTAGACTTTGCAAGTTGTATAGTCTCTGTTACTAATATTCAGGTGTGTCGTATTGCAAAGCTTATGTGGTACCAGTATGTAAACAAGTGAGTGTCACTCTTCCAATAAAACTATTTGCAGAAATTAGTGGGTCTGATTCGGGCGTCCATAATCTGCCTGCCTGTGACATGGCTGAGAATGGGGAACGTAGCTCCCACAGTCCTGATGTTTGGTGTTTCTGCAAACTTGCCTTTTATCACTCGATCTGGAAATAAGCGCATGCGTGTGGCAGAGTTGTTTCACATGATATGTTTGTCCCAGTAATCCGGTAGGCACCTGTTCTGTTCCTGGCGTCGAGATAGTGGCAGAGAGCAAGCGTTTCTCAGCTGAGGGCCTCTGGTCTCCCTTGGGCCCCCAGGATAGTTTAGGAGAGGAAATAGAATAAAAGGGGCCTGTCGCACTAGCCATGGGGACCAATTAGTGGGGGGGGGGGTACCCTGGAAGAAAGCAACGTTGGAAATGGACTGACAGTTGGAAGAAGTTGAGAACTGCTGGAAAAGTGTTTCAAAGACAGGTTTTTGCTGTCTGGCGCAATTGCCATTCTGTTGGCTGGTCACTGCATGGAGCCGCGCCTCTGCACCCCTTAGCATCGCCGCATCTGCGAGTATTCTGTCCTCAGTGCCTGCCTGTAAAGTCTTTACTGTCTATCACCCATTGGTACTTCCTGTAGTTTTCATATTTATTTCCACCACTTGGTTGACCTCTCTCCGTCCCCCCCCCCACAAGCTCCTTGGAGACAGATTTTTGTCTTTGATTCAGTGCTGCATGTCTCAGTATTGGCACATGGTGACTACTCTGGAGATATGTGACGGCGGAGGGCTGGAGTCTGGTTCAGGGGAAAGGCGCTTGCCGTTCATGCAGCCGCTCCCCGTTCAGTCCCTGAGACTGCTTGTCTGACCCCCTGAGCATCACCAGGTGGATACCGTGCCCCCAGATAAGATGTAGGTGACAGGGTTATCGTCTACCAAAAATCATTTTAAAAAGAAGAGTAAGTGAAGGAATGGTGCTGCCTCAAGACCAATTTTGCGTTCACAAAGCGTCTTGTTATTTTATTCAAATTTTTCCTTTTTTTTCCTGTTTACCGAGAATGGCTGATTGATGGTTTTGCGTTTTATTTGGGGGGCCACATCCAGTTGTGCTCAGGGCTTCCTCCTGGCTCTGGACTATGCCTGGTGATATCTGGGGGGACCATATGCAGTGCCAGAGATAGAACCAGGTTGGCTGTGTGCAAGGCAAGCACCGTACCCGCCATACTATCTCTAGTCACAATTTTAATTTTGTTCGTTTTCCTTGGTGCCAGGGTCTGAACCCAGGGCCTCTCAGTTGAGTTGTAATGGGGGTGCTGTACTGCCACGCCCCTGACTTACTGTTGTGTTTCTCCCCCTCCCGTCAGCTTGTGTTGCTTTAGTCTTTGTGTCTTATTTATGGACGGTTTCCCTTGTTTGGTAAATGACCTAGAAATCCAGCTTGTTTTGGGGCTGTACATGGCAATTTGGTAAGGGCTTTTCCCAGCTTATTCCTCACAGGTGTTGCCCTGTGGTGCTCAGGGTGTGCATGGGATATACATAGGACATCAAATCTTGAGTGCAAAGTGTGCATTTTAACCCAGTGAGCTCTCTTCCTAGTCCTCTTTCTCTGTTTTCAATTGATTACTTGGTAGTTCGTATTTTTTTTCTTTCCTTAATATCTAAAATACTGCTTGTATGTCGTAATATAGCATAGACTGTATCTGTGGACCTGACTTAAGTTTAGGTGACTCAGGTATCCATTCTGTTGACATTTATTAAGTGCAATTTTGCTGACCGGATCGTTGTAATTAGAGCTATCGTGCCTACCATGTGATTGTAATTCATGTTTTCATGAATGTTATGGTTTCTAAATGATCAAACCAAAGTTCCATCGTTCAGCTGGAATTAAGGTGTGGGTGCAATGGAAATGCATGCCAAGAGCAAGTTGGGGAGACGTTTCCAGTAATCTCTAGGATTTACTATCAGACTGTTTCCAGGCTTTGCCTTGTTTACCTTCAAGATTTGTTTCAACTTGAACAATTAAATATTTTTGAGCTTTAGGAGTGTGTTGTAGTTTAGTTTGTCACTGATGCTTTCCCAGAATCACCTGTAATATTATTGGAAAGAAATTGTGCTATTAGCACAGAGGTTTTGGAAAAAAAGGAAAATAACTGTAATTTCTATGTACAGTTGTCTTTCAATCACCGGTTTTAAATATTAATTTTTGAAGGTCTTAAATGAAACTTGGTAGTGACAGTTTATGTTACTCTTATATTTTTTCAGAAATGAAATTTCATTTTTATCATTGTTATCTTGTGTGATTTCCTCAAGATGGAGAGAAGAGTCTTGTATTAGCTAACACTTGAGGCTCATTTAAGATTTTTGGTACCAGAACCCTTTGCATACCTCACCCCTACATTGTTAGTGCATTTGGCTGTTGGGCTGTGTTTTTTTTTTTTTTTCTTGTGCTACACTTGGGATCCTCAAGGGTTACTCTTGGCTCTGCCTGCATTCAGGAATTACTCCTGGTGGTGCTTGGGAGACTGTGTGGGATGCGGGGATTGAACCAGGGTCTGCTTGCAAGGCAGTTGTCCTACCCTCTGTACCATTGCTCCGCCCTCCGAGTTGGGCTGTGCTTTAAACTGTAATGCCTGTTTTCTTGCCCCACCTCTCTCCAAACACCAGTCTAACCCATGCTCTCTCTATTTTATTTTTTTTAAGTATTTTATTACACCACCGTGAGATATACAATTACAAAAGTTTATATTTGGGGGTTTGGTCATACAGTGTTCCAGCACCCATCCCTCCACCAGTGCCCGTCTCCCACCACCAACGTCCCCTGTTCCCTCCCCCCTCCCCAGCCGCCTCCATGGCAGGTTCTTTATTTCTTTCCCTTTCTCTTTATCTCTTTCTCTTTTCCTTCCCTTCCAGACTGTGGATTACAGAACATACACTAAAGGGTTGTCATGTGTATCTTTTTGCCTGTATTTAATGCTCAGTTCTAGGTTGGTATTAGTACTTTCAACAATTGTTAGCACACTGTTCCATTTTCTGTCTTACAGTGGTTTTTTTTTTTTTTTTTTTTTTGGCTTAATAGTACTAGCATATGTTCCCCCACCTCTGTTTTTTCTGATTCCTTCCAGAAATAATTTATATTTTTTTCATATCTATTCAGATTTTTTTTATTAATATTTTATTATACCACCGTGAGATATACGATTACAGAGATGTTCATGTTTGGTTTGGGTTTTGGTCATACAGTGTTCCAGCACACATCTCTCCACCAGTGCCCATTTCCCACCACCAATGTCCCCGGTTCCCTTCCCCTCCCTTAATCTGCCTCTATGGCAGGTTCTTTATTTTATTTTTTTTTTCCACCCTTTCTCCTTTTTTTAATTGAAAGTTGCTCATGTAGAGTCCTGGCTCCACAGGGTTCCAACATGCACCCTCCACCCGAACCCATCACCCATCACCAACGTCCCGTCTCCCTCCCCCTCCCAAATCCCACCCTGCGGGCTCTATATGTCATCTCCTTCCTCTGTATATCTCCCTCCCAGCAAACCCTCCTGCTGTTCTCGGAATGCAGTGTACCAAAAACACATCATTGTTTCACCACCCTAGTGGCCCAGCGTGACCACAAGCGGCCGCGTGACCTGGGCTCGAACTGGTTTTGCTGGTCCTCTGGTTGTGGGGCATTTTCCCAGCGTCCGGACAACGAAAATGGTGGCTAGTGTGATGGGCGAGTCCCATCCAGCTGCTTCGGGACCCCCGGAGGCGGCGGGCCACTCCCAAAGCCCATCTGCCCTCCTCGGGGTTCCATGGTCAGCAGAGGCCCGGCGCGAGCCAGGCTCCCGCCTCCCGGGCCGTCTGCGAGACTCTGGATCTATCTATTCAGATTTATCTCTGTAAAATCTTCATCCTCTGCCTTTCCACCTCCATTTTTTCACTCTTCATTCTGAAGTTCTAACACTTGGCACTTACCTTTGTTGTGGTCCTCATCCAAGAGCTTTATTTCTTTTTTAAAATTTTTTTAATTTCTTATTTTTACAATTACAAAGATATACAATTAAAAAGTTCATATTTGGGTTTTGGTCATACAGTGTTCCAGCACCCATCCCGCGACCAGTGCCCATCTCCCACCACCAACGTCCCGGTTCCCTCCCTCCTCCCCCAGCCCTCCTCCATGGCAGGTTCTTTATTTCTTTCCCTTTCCAAGAGCTGTATTTCTTCGTGTAATAGATTATGGAACTAGGGGTTAGATCTATTGTCTATAGCTTAGGTCAGTGTGATAATGGGTGCATGATAATAAATATAATTGACTAAATAAATGGATCTTTTTTGGGTGGGAGGCTACATCTGGTGGTGTTTGGGGTTTACTGCTGGCTCTGTGCTCAGGGTTCATCCTGGAGAGCGTGGCGGTCCACCACGGAGTACCTGGGATTGAACCCGAGTCGGCCTGGTGCAAGGCAAGCACCCTCTCTGCTGTACTATCCCTCTGGCGCTGAAATAAGTGAACACCTTTTCCGAATTATTTCTAAATGGATACAGGGCTACTGGTATGTTGTCTTACATATAAGGTCACGGTTTTCCAGGTTCTGTATGTAAAGTAATGCATGGTCTCATCTGTATAAATGTTAATATTCCCCATGTAGCTGAGTGAGTTTTGCTACAAGTCTTTTCTGAGGGGTAGTTGCAGGATCGTTTAGGTTATTTGGTCAGCCTTTGGAAAGAAGCGGGTAAACTGCATTTGGATACTTCGGAAGCAGTGATCATTTTCTTCAGCCATTTCTTTTGTATACAATTTTCTTTTTTCTTTCTGGCCTTTGTGATTTT